>APFE031722527.1:213954-344600 GCA_000404065.3 Pinus taeda
GACCATACTGGGGTTGCTGAGGTTGTTGATATGTATACCCAGGGTACGGTTGATACTGATAGGTTGGTTGCTGCGGAGCAGGACCGTATGGATACTGTCCTTGGTACAGAGGTTGATTAAACTGAGGTTGAGAAGTGACAACCGTACTTCCTACAGGCATCTGAACTGTAGATCCAGACTGAGGTAAAGAGGTCTGAGGGGTAGATATAGGAACAGTAGACACCGGAGTTGCCGATACTCCAGAAGAAGGTGGGGTAGATGGAGTAGATGTTGCAGTAGTTGCAGCAGACGTTTGAGGCGGAGTACGAGGTGTACTAGGCCCAGAATGAGAAACTACAGAAGGTGCAAAAGTTTGAACAGTGGACTGGACGGGTTGCTGAGATGGCCCAACAACCAAAGGTTGTCCAGCTTGAGATGACGACTGCACATTCGGTTGCAAGACCTGATAGGATTGAGATGGATCCCACACCAAATTCGTTCCGGGGTATGGACCTTGAGGATATTGAGGACTATAACCGAGTTGAGGGTAGGGTTGATAATATGATTGACCAGAAGGCGGTTGATAACCTTGAGATGGGTACTGACCTTGGGGTTGATAACCCTGAGGCACGTACTGATACTGGGGTTGACCTTGAGGTACATACTGATATTGAGGTTGATTTTGGGGTGCATATTGATACTGAGGTTGACCTTGGGGTACATATTGATACTGACGTTAACCTTGGGGTACATATTGAGTCTGGGGTTGACCTTGAGGAACGTACTGTCCCGTAGGTATGTACTGTCCTTGAGGTTGTCCCCCGGGAGCAAACTGAGTACCTTGAGGTTACCCCCCAGGCATATACTGGGTACCCTGAGGTTGCCCCCTAGGCACATACTGAGTACCTTGAGGTTGACCTCCAGGCGGTAACTGGCCACCTTGAGGTTGACCTGACATCATTAGAATTTCCTCTGCACTCAACAATTTAGTAACACTACGTCCAGTTAACAACTTTTGTTCGATAGGACGAGGAGATGCTCCCGAAAAAGTACCAGAAATGGACTGATACCCAGTGGGAACAGAAGGACCGCCGTACAAATAGGCTTCCAGAGATTGAGAATACATGGATGACAGACTAGACATATCCAATGCAGGATAATGATCTCTAGGTGAAGGGTGATAAAAAATGCGAGGTGGTGTAAAACTAAGTCCCGGATTTTCCAAAAGATTGGTCAGTGAATGGTACCAAGCAATGCTCCTAGGCGGACTATAAAAAATCGATTCACGCTCCCTAAGCTCTAAGATAAGTCGATTATCCGGAAAAGGAAAGCTTTCTTCGATATCCGAAATAGCAAGCTCTTCGATTGCTATGAGTCCAGTAGGAAGATCTTGGGTAATTATGGTTTCTACCCTAGGAGAACTAGGACTACTAGGAGTTGGAGAAACAAACTCTGATACGGGAGTAGGAGCAACTTCAGATTCGGGTTCAGATACCTCAGGTTCTTCACCTATATCACTAGTAGATGCAATACTACCAGTAACTTCTGAAATTACTAACGGTTGAGAATCAGAATATTCTACTAAAGAAGGTTCTCCTTCTTCAGGTGACCCACTTCTACCGCTACTTGGAGATACGAGGACTTTCAAGCCTTCAAGCTGGCTTGGTATGTCTTCAGGAGGTTGACCCTTAAGTCTACGGGAAGTCCTCAGTACCTCAGCCACGTTAACAAACTCAGGAGATTGGCCCTGAAGTCTACGAGAATGCCTCGGTAATTCAGCCACAGTTAAAGACTTTTAACTACTTCACATGCAAACAAAGTAAAATCTCAATGAAAACCACCTAAATTCTCTAAAGAACCAAACAAATTGAATCACACGCCTAAAGAATCTAAGAGATCAAACACACACAAACAGTAACTTTCCGGACCAAAAACACTAGTTGGTGATGAAATCCAACGTTGCGGAGTTCGATACAGAAATAGCGGTTGGAACAGTTACCCCGACAACCTTCTTGATGAATAGACTGGCACAAGTTTCTCCACTTAACTGTCTCGAGTGAAGAGAACCCCCCAGAAAATCTAAGTGATTCTAGCCGACGTCTGCTCCAGGTACAGTGGGATCTTCCTGCCACCGTCATCTTAGGAAGAATCCTAGAGAATATGATCACTAAGGTTACCAACAGAAACAAATATACCTGGGGGAACAGTCTACGATCCGATATGCATGCAAGGGCAAAGTAGCAAGCTCAATCCCCTTGAAGGCTCCTCGACATAAACCGAGGTTTACCAACAAGTGACCCCAGGCTCCTTGACAATGGTTAATCCGAGGTTTACTGTTTGTAATACGTGAATATCTGGTGTCGTTCCCAATGAGGAAGGATTGATTCCCACAGTGGTTCGGACACGATCTCGTTCTTCTCCTTTAAGAGGAGCTTTCCCAGAGCATAGATGCAACAATTGGATTTCTCCTACCAGAAGATAAAGCTACTTGTCTGTTTTACTATCTTGGAGAGTTAATTACTCCCTACTCCAAGATACTAGCCTAAGCTATGTTTCTGTATCAGAGCCCTAGAAACAAAAAAATTGCTAGGTTGATTTTATTTTAAGCGTGATTTTTAGTGGTTTTTGATTAAGTCAAGAGGTGATGGAGATGAAACTTGTGGTGTAAAGACTCGACTCGAAATCACTACAAAAATGCACTTAAGATGATTGAATGATCTTTTCTCTTCAATGAATTTCTAGCTAGGAAAGAGTTGGAAGATGCAAATACTTGAAAACACAAATCTTTCTTAACAATCAAATCAAAAGAAGAGTATTCATTTCAATGCACTCAAAAATGATAAAACTAATTATTTTCACAAGAATTTCTCTTTTTTATTCAAACATTCAAATGCTACTAAAAACAAACTTTTTCAAAAGAGACCTTTCATATATTTTTTTAAAAAACATTTAAAACTATAACTAAAGCAAATCTTTGAGAAAACTAGTGAATAAAGCAAACTTAAGATCTACAAACTAAGAAAACCTATTTGAAGTAAAAGCTCACAAAAAGTCTTTTTGAGGATGTTTTACTTGGTTACAAGCAAATCAAGGACCAATTTGTCCAGAATCACAAATAAGTCAAGAAAAACCAATTTTTGTTTTCGTTTTGAAAATGAAAATCCAAACTTTCAATCACAAGATTTTCGGAGTTTTCTAAAGAGAAAACTCAAAGCGGATTCCTCAACAAGGGGAGATTTCATAAATGGTCAAACTCATAAGAAGACTGGTAGACACTAAGGTGATTTGAAGTCCCTACAGCCTCTAAGCTTAGAGCCACTACACAACCAAATCGAAAAACAAACCCAACAAGAAAAACTCCTAGGAATTTCACCTAAAACCCTAATGCTAATGAAATTAAACCAAGGAAAGATTTCAACCAGTCACATGAAGGTATGGGCAGAGGATAACCACTACAAAAACAAGATAAAACTAATTTGAAGAGCAAAATTCAAAATTTCAAAAATTTAGCAGGGTACGCAGGTTCAGAGTTTACACAGGTGCGGGTACGCTCTGTGCACAAAGTAAAAGTGCGTATAAGTACGCATTGTGATACACGTGCAGACTGCGGACTTCGACCAAAGTAATGAAAAATAAAAAACAAAGCTAAATCCACTAAGTCTACCCAAATCCACATACAACAAGCCAAAAACAGAAACAAAAAGGCAAGTTTCTCAAGTCAAAGAAAAACGAGGAAAATAATCAAGTCCCTAGCGGAGTCACCATTTTGTCATGCGGAATGAGTCGATCTTGCGGACATGATAGACCATCCTAGAATCTAATGAAGACCTAATGGCAAACAATCCAACCAGACACTATCTTTCTCTAAATTCGCTTTATAAATAATGGCAAACAAATGTGTTTAATGCCTACCTCATGTCCAATGCAAGTTTGGGGATGCCTTTGCTCCTTTGATGCAAGTAAGTTCCTTTGTCGCAAACCTGCAAACACAAACAAGGCAAACGATTAAATAGCACCTGAATAACCAGTATTATAAAACATATTTAACATGAAAGTCAAGGAGTCCATGAAACAAATAACATGAGATACTTGTTGAGAAAAATGAGCTTGATTGTATTAATTCAAAAGGAGAAGAACCTTACAACCTTTGCCTTGACGCTGTACAAGCTCCTCCCAGGGTCCAACAAGAAGTCTCCTCTACTTTGACAAGCTTCACTCACTCCTCAATGAAGCCAAAAAGGTATGTGATCTCTCCTCTTAAGCTCAAATAGGAAGTCTTGATTTCACTAGCATTCACCCTCAAAAGTTAAGCTTCTAACCTCTCCAGCCACTGACCCAATGCCTTAATTTATAGTGCAATGGAGATCAGTTACTTGGTCCTCCTTCAAAGGGATAGCTCCTCCTAACAAGGGATTAGTTCCTCCTCTTATGGGGTGCATGAACCACTTGGAGCGAACAATCCACGACAGAAATCCTTCTAGAGAACTCTAGAATTAACCCAAAGTGAGTTTTTTAAGATAAAAAATGTGCCTTTTGACTTTCACAGGGGTACGCATCCTTCCCTTTACATATAGAGCATATAAGTATGCAGATATTCTGAACAAAAGGTGCGGGCCCATAGGCAAAAGTGAGAGAAAGTGCGGAACCAGAGTTACATTGCTTTTTGATGTCTTTCTCTCATTTCTAAAGCTTGTTTTGAAGAGCTGAGGTGTGAGACTTGCTTAGGAAGCTGGAATAGGTGGTGATGGACCCATACCGACTGCAAATAATCAAGATGACGATATTTTTGTGTAACAGCTAGTAAACTTTGTAGTGGTGACAAGGTTTATATATTGTAATTCTCTTGAAAACTCAGACTAAAAACATGAAGAAATAGTCTAGTGTTCTACATGGTGTCCAAGTTGACAAGAAAATCACGGGTCTAGCTCTCCTTAGTACTCTCCATATATTGATGTGTCTAATCTATGATGGAGAGTGACTGAGTTTTGTTGTCACTAATACTATCATCTAACCATAGAGCATCACTAAGCGCCTATATGGATGTAACAGGTAGGTATAAGGTGACCTTCCTCCTTGAGTCCCCATGTGAAATAAACATATCGTCAAAGCATTTGACTATGTAAGCATCGATTGTGGCTAGCCATGGCCATCCAAAAATAAAAGGGTGTCCCTTGATAGGATTGTTGGGTTAAAGGGAAATGAATTGAATTGGGTAATCCCATGAATTGATTGAGGAAATCACATCATCCAATACACATTTTGTCTTGATTTTATATCAATCAAAAAGTTCAAGAATGATAGGAGTAGGATGAATGTGAGTCAACCCAATATTCTCCATGGTTTTCCATATCATCACATTTACAACCACTTCAATATCGATTAGGACATTCGAGACTCCAACTAGCATAATCTGATAAGTGGGGAAAGGGGGTAGTTCAACGGAGTGAATCTATTGTATGATTTTATTGTTTGGGTTGAGCACTAGCTATAATGGTAACTAAGGTGGCCTAAATGATGGAGGAAAAGGTAATGGGACTGGCATGGACTACATCTTCTAAGGAGGAGAAATTGAAAATGAAGGTTTTTCCAGTGCATAATATTTATATGCTGCAGGATATGGTCGATCTGATAGCATATGCGATGAAAAATGAGGTTGTGAGCCCCCCTCCATCCTTATTTCCAATGAGGAGGATACCCAAATTGTTGATGATACCTTTGTTGCCATGGTGGAGAATGGTTCCAATTGTATTAAGAGTATTGTGATGGACCATGAAAAGCAAGAAAATATGGTGCAAGTTCAGAAGTCACACTTGTACTTATCTATTGCCAAGATTTCAACGTTCCCATAGCATCCAACCGTTCAAGTATCGAATGATTCTCCTCAAAAACTGGTTTCAAACTAGATATGGAGGGTCATATTTATATAGGATGTTTACCTACAAAAAACACACAATGTTTAGAAACATGGATATCTTTATGACATTCATGTAATGGATGCTCCTTTCTACATTTTGAACAAAAAAAGACAATGCAACTCCTTCCTCTTCTAATTTTCTTTGAAGTTTAAAAATATCTCGTTGCGTACTAAATCTATTTAATATTTCATTTTTCATATCATCTAATTTACGCTTAATTATAAGTAGCCTAGCATGAGTTGATCCAAATTTGATATTATTAAAAGAATTGTGTCTTACTCCCCTACCATATCTGGACTAATTTTGTGAATATTTCCTACATAAGTCACAAATTTTCTCAAAAGTTAGTTGATTTATATCTCCTTGTCCTAATAAATTTAAAGTATTCATTGATTCATAAAAATTTCAACATAAAAATAAAGTCCTAACAGTGTGAGGATCCAATCTATGTTTGGACATTTGAAGAATATATAAGGAACTTTTGATATAATCCTCTAAACTTTCGTCTCTTTTTGTGTGATTGTAAAAATTTCATCCTCCATTTCATGAGTTTTACAATAATCCTGATATTTACCTAGAAAAAGTATCTTCATCTAATCCCAGGTAGTTATAATATTTCCGTGCAACCCCATAAACTAGTGCAAGGTTGTGTCCTTAAGCGTAGCAGAGAAAAGCTTTAATTTTTGAGAATCTAATGAATAATCATAGATTTTGCACAATATATCAAACTAAAACAAAAAATAATCAGGGTATTCATGTACCTTACCATAAATGTGAGGGAGAACTGATGGTGAGATATTTTTCATTTTCACAATAGCATAGGGGCCCACAAATGGAAATCCAAAAGTGAGTTCTCCTTGCTGGCCATTTTTCACATTGTTTTCTCTAACTCCCTCACCAGTCCCATCTTCACGGTCTTCCATATATCCTCCTCCAAGTAAAATGTACCTCATGTTATGTGAGGGTTAACCAGACTCAACCATAGGGTCAATATCACCTGGAAAAGTTACTTTCCTTTCCCCTGATGGTTGAGAGACTCCTCAACTATTATTTCTTGATATAGATGCAAAGTAATAACATTGTTTATATTTGGAAACTTGGATTTGTTACCTATAGTAGGTACAAAGTGTTGAAATATATTGTCACTGATGGCAACAGGGTGATGGAAACAAAGTGTTCATTAAAGTCAAGAGGCAACATAGGTGTCAAAGAAGGTATCAGGGAGTAGAATGATGCAGTAACATGACAAAATGGAATCAAAATGTTGTAGAGTATTTGGAGACAATTCAAGGGTATAATTTCATCTTAGGTGTAGTAGAAACTTCCCAGATGGAAAGAGATCAGAGAGAGCTTTCTAGCGGTATACAAAAGCCCCAAAATGGCCTCCTAGATTGAAAGATAGAGCTAGTAAAAGCTCTATGACCAAAAAGTCAAATAAAGAGGTTAAAGGTGTTTAGAGGAGCCTTTGGCGTGTAGCCAAAGTTGGTATAAGTGATCAACATAGTGGTGGATCCTCTATGTGAAACTTCGTGCTTATGTGGAGGCAATAACAACATTGGATAATTTTTTCATTGGCCAGAGGTGGAGGCCACCTGACCGGATGGCCCAAAGGCTTTACCTCAGAGGGTTCACCTTGGAGGAATCATGCAATAGCCCAATTGGTAGCATTGTGTGGGTGGAGCCCACCCGATAGGGATATCTCGGTGGTAGTACCCTGATATAAATATATTTGGCGCAAAAAGGGATGGACTGAGAGGAAAGTGTTGGGCCAAGGCAGTGAAGAGCTAATAAATGGGAAGTTAAGACGGAGACCCACTCTTCCAGCTCATCCTGCATAGGGTGAGGCCAGAAGGAAAAGCATGAAGGTATAATAGAATAGGTAGCAAAGTGGCAAGCTACGTGGCACCTTTCCAAGGGCCCTAGAGATAATCCATTAGATGGGATCTATGGTCCTAGAAGTGGGCTCCCTGCATAGTTGGTCACATAGATCAACAAAAAAGAGTTACTACGGGGTCACCTCTCCCAAAACCACAATCCGCTCAGGAGTGGTGTCAGAGACTAAAGGCTTAAACCCAACAGTTATTAAAAAAATGAAATAACAAAGAAAATGGCCAAAAAAAAAGGCCTCAGAGGATTGGAAGACCTTTTCTCTTCTCCTCCAGGTATCCAGTTGGTAGCTCATGATTGGCTTAGACAACGTTAGATAATATTGTCAACATCGACACGTGGTAGGAAAATTTGAAGTTTTCAGGTACCTAAAGTGGGCATTTTCACGTGACATGTGTCACCACTCATAGGTTGACATGTGGCAATGGTGATGTCATGGTGATGTAATCCCTATGGAATAAGCCCATAATATTTATAAAAGGTGCAAAGAAAAAGCGTCGGGTTGTAAATTACTGGGACAGAAAGATAATGAGTAGAGTGACATCCGATGAACAAATGGTCAAGCGAACCCTACCGACCAACGCATTCTAGTGGATGGAGTCCCAGAAGTTCAATAATGAGGCACAAAGAGTATGCACTATGATGGAAGGGGATACTGGCCAAGCACTCGCACTAGGCCTTATGCCATAGACAAGACCAGGGGCCTAGAGGTAATGGAAAGTGGCACCAACTCTGGATCCTAGAATCACATAAATCTTAAAGAATTACAATTAGGTAGCAGATTCGAGATTGAGAGAACTATCCTTTTGGTTGGTCTTTGGTGGCCTCATGTAGAGGTGTGAGCAACGATGTGAAGTAATTTACAAAAGAAAAGCCTACGAAGTGCTCCACAAGATAAGCATGTGGAGCCTAAGAGATTTGTCACGAAGACCCTGTCATATGGAAGAAAAGCAAGCATAGGTGCTAGTGAAAGACAAAAAAAGATAAATGCAATAGAACTATCTATTTTGCACTCAATCTGGAAGTTAAACCAAAGTTAATCGTAGACAAAATATATAAGGAACATTGCTAAATCTTGTAATAAAGCCAAAAGTTTAGAAAACAATAGTTTGACTCAAAGTTTGAGCCCAAAACAACAGATCAAGGTAGAGAAATCAGTGAACATAGTCAGAAGACTAAAATGAACAAAACAAAGGAAAAAAATAGTGATGCATGTAGAAATCCAAGAAGCCAAAATGATCAAAATAAAAACTATAAAATAATTCCTAATTAAGAATAATGAAACCAATTATTTTTTTGGATAGATGTTCTATAGAAGTGAGGTGTTGGTATGGTGAAGTTAGTGCTTTTATTAATCAAATATTGCTGAAGGCGGTGGTGATTGAGATTTAATTGTTTTGAAAATAAAGAAGGCATTCATGTTTCTGGGTGTGAAAATGGATGAAAGATTGAATAGTGAGTGTCTAGCAAGTTGTAGCTTAATGATTAGGGGTTGGTGCTCCTTCTAGTGGGAGATTGAGAATAGGTGGGGTTGTAGCTCCATTCAGTTGTAGACAATAAATTAATTAGTTGCATCTTCTTGCTGGTTGTAGCTAGAACTTTGTAATTGCAAGTTGTAGCTTACCCTATAAATGAATTGATGAATAGTTCTAAAAGTTACTTGTTCATGTGTGTTCCATTGTGATTATTAACATTGATCTTTGTTATGTTTATTTGATTTATTGCTGAAGTATTTAATGGTGTGCAATACGTAAAAGAATTTTTTAAATTGGTAAAATTGTTACAATATTGATTCACCCCACCCCTCGGTATTCTCCTAGTTTCCAACAATTTGTATCAAAGCTAACCTGCTTCTAATTAGTTTATCAACTGGAAGAAAGCTCAAGGACCATGGTGAACCAAGAAGGAGGATTTACCAATAAGGCGAAAATGTTCAATGGAACAAACTATGTTTTCTAGAAAGTGAGGATGAGGAACCATGTTCAATCACTTGGAGATGATGTATGGGATGTTGTGGAAAAATATTATACAAGACCTCCAACACTAATAACTAAAGATCAAAAGTTTGAGTTCTTGTGCAATGCTAAAGCAATGCATGCCCTGCTTGCTGGCCTACTATTAGTATGGAAATTATTGGAAGATGTACCAAAAATCCTCACTTGAGTGACTAGGTGACAAGTGACCGTAACAACAAGTTGGTGGTTGTCCTCATTCTAGATTTGCAACACAAATGGAAAATATGTAGTAAAATAAAACCAAATCCAAAACAAATAGTAGTAGAATGATAGATGCAGAATAATAACCCAGCAAAAAGACAATTTTAAACAAATAAATCTTCATTGATAACACCTGATGGAGGATATCTATAGATTGGTCTGTAAGTCACCCTCTGTTGGATGGGTCCTTTGATATCCTTGATGCTTCAGAATTAGATTCTCTCTCTCAATTGTATGAAAAACCCAAACAAAGTGAAGAACACAAGTGGGAGCTCAAGAAAAAATGACTATAATGTTGACGATGATAATGACCATGGTGAGGAATGAATGAAAAACCCTCTTTATATAACAAAGTATGGAGTTAATCTTGAAAATGGATAATAATAAAATATTATTGAGTTAATTCAGATCTAACTACTTGGAATAATTTATTATACTTATTGGAGAGGGAAAAGGAATTTAAAATGGTTAAATTCATTTATTTAGAAATAATCAACAAATAAAATCATTTATTAACTATTTCGCGAGAAACAAGAAATGTGTGAACTCAAAATAATTATTAAATAGTGATTTAATAATTATTCTAATAACAAAAATAAGGAAATTCAAATAAATAATGATTTATTTAAATATTCCTAAGGGATTTGATCAAATGGAACAAGGAATAATTATTAAAGAATGATTTAATAATGATTCCTAGAAAAAATTAAATAAATAATGATTTATCTAATTATTCTCATGGGGTTTTTTGATTTAAACCATAAAATAATTTAATAAAAGTGGTTTACTAAAGTATTTTCCACATTGAAAGTGATTTTACCATGGTAAGATTAAATCCACATGGTGTATTTTGATCCACCTAGTTAGAAATGGCTAGGTGATCATTTTTTGGTGATAACAGATTGCTACCACACATATGAGTGTTAGGAGAAAATCGTATGACTAAAATACGTTGTAGATTACAATTCCACAGGACATGAAAAAGGGGAGTCAGCGAGAGAGAGAGATCTGGAAAAATTCAAGGATGGACAACTAATGGAGGAGGCAAGACCTACAATATTGATAGAAGTCTCCTTTTATGTGGTAGTACATGATCTTAAATGAGGCAGGGGAGGCATACCCACACCCACCAAGATAACTGAGTACGAAGAATAATGGTGAGCTCAGAAATGTAAGACTAAGTGATAAAGTACATGATACATGACAAATGATACATGATACATGATACATGATACATTAGCTTCAATGGACAAAAAAATAATACAATGGATCCCATATACATAAAGTGCATGAAAAAAAACATAGACGAATACTAAATACAATGATATTTGAGTACATGAAATATAATGCCCCTCCATTTGACATAGGAAGGGGTGGTCACAACCAAGGAAGCCCTCCTGAATAGGAAAGGGCTCTGAAAATATGAATGGATTATCTGGAGGAAACATGCGTTCTATGGGTGCTACAAGCCGTGAAAACCAAACCCATAAAATCTACGGAACTGCATTGGAGGCTTGATCAACATCTGTGGTCATCTAGGCATGTGGGGGGCTACCAGAAGGGTGATCCCCTCAATAAGTCTAAAACATCTCACACACACTCAGGAATCAGTGGGAAAATCATTTGGACCACCAAACCATCAAGCGTACGAATCTCAGTCATGCAATAAGGAGATGATGTCGAGCATGTGAGAAACAACCAAGTGAACAGGAAATAATGAGTCCCTTTGCATGATCTAAGGCACTGAACAAATATGGAAGTTGGAACCAAGCTACACCACCCTCTAGACTACTCTTCTGGAATAAATGTGTTGAGGTTGATAAAAGAGAACCCACCAGAGTTGAGGTAATGATGAATCCTCAAAAAAGGCACGAGGGAACATAACAGAGTGACTAATGGAATGACATTAGGGATGATGATGGAAGGAAACATGATGGATGGTGGGCTGATGACTTCCATTGTCAAAGCATAATAAAAATGGTTGACCTCGTAGCAACTGACTCAAATCTAGAGGGGAAACTTAATGACCCAAATGAGGGTTTGGCAAAGAGGGATGGAAGGAATGGAGGTCAAATGTAAGTATAATGGAATAAATTTGGCATGAAGACAAATGAAACACTGTAATGGAACACAATGTGGACTTGGAACAAACTCCATAAGTGCAACGGTAACACATCTCAGAAGCTCTGAACAAGGGTGACTCGATGATGCTACCATGTGGGGGAGGCTCATTTGGGACCATAAAAACCATGAGTGAATGATGGATACTGATGACGAAAATTGACATGAGAGCCAACCAGTGGAAAGGCAAAGTGGTACCCAAGAAAGGGTTGTTCAAATGAAGATATGTGATTTTAAAGGGTGACAAGTGAAACTTAATGGAAAAAATGGCTTCCAGGTGAAGTGTCAAATAACCAAAAACCAAGAGAGGCCAATTATAAAAATCGGTGAGAGATTTCCAATGGTGTTGATGGTTCATGAAACAGAGCTATGCATTGGTCATAGTGGGTGATGAAAAACTAGGGTTTTTCCTATAAAAGGGATTCTTTCCTTCAAATCCAATTCATTTCCATAGTGAGTTGTGGAGTTGGAGAGGAGGAGAAGGCCCTAAATTTTGAGGAGATCGTAGTGAACAAACCGACTGTCAGAATTAGGATCTTCTAGTTGGAGGTAGGTAGCCTAACCGTACTCATCAATATCATTGGTTTAGATTTTTAGATTAGGTCCTCAATTTTTTCTAAGGAACCCTTGCCTTCCCTTATGGTCGTAGCATAATATTTGGGGCCAGATCTGCACTCTCGAGTGCAGAAATGGGGCTGACAAGTGCACTCAACACATTTTTTGAGGAAAAAATGTGCTCTAGACTGAGAGGGTGGGAAGGACTGTGGTCTACTGGGAATTGAGATTAAGTGCATCCATGACTATCTTTTGCATTATGTACTGAAAAAACTATTGTCTTGCAGGTATGGAAAAGTTAAATATATCATGGCTAGAAAGAGAGTTTGACACACTTCACACTGAGACTCAAGGGGCTCAAGCAGTGAGAGGGATACTGGCATGATGTGGCATACTAAAGTTCCTGGAGAACCCACTGATGAGGGTTGGTGAGCCCTTGCTATCAAGGATAATGAGCTATTGGGATCCAGATAAAGAGGCCTTTGTAGTGCAAGGGCACCAGATCGAGCTCACGATCCAGGATATATACTTTTGGACCAGACTTCCCCCCTTGGGGGTGGTAGGGTAGATACATCCAGTGTTTCCTCATGGGAGGCATATTGAGGAGTTTTTTGAGAGTCATTGTAGATAGGGCAGTCATGCGATGAGAAAGACTTTTTGAATCGAAGACATGGAGATATTGGAGAAATGAGCTATATCTGCAGTGGTGCTGCGAATTTGTGATAGCCATGTCTTCCACCATATCACTGGAGGGCTAATGATGTTGGTGGAGAGTGTTTTGGGAGGGACCTACCATGGGTGGGCCCAAATGTTTGTTGAAAATAGCAACAAGAAATGCTAAAAATAGAAGTACTAAAAATAACACTGCTATAAATAGCATTTTGTCATATATTCTAATTTTAGTTAGTCACTAAACCAAAATTGAGAAATAAAATTCGAATTTTATCTTAGCAGTTGTTTGTAAAATAATTATCTAATTCATCTTGAGTTAATTAGTTAGAGGAAATCAAACATGAAGTCTATGTGAAGACATGCAACAATTTTCCCTTTGATTGAGGAAGCTATCCCTTAATTAAAGTGATTAGGTTGAGTTGTAATTAGTTAGCTCAGTTAACTGAGTTAAGTCCAGTTAGATTAGTTCCAATAGCTTGTTGAACTGATTGTGAGTTCAGTTAGTTAATGCATGCATGCATGTAACTGCTACACTTCAGATAACTAAATATTCTCTCATAAATAACTCATGCATGTTAGTTCAGTCAGAGACCCAGTTAAGATTAGATGATGGGACAGTCTGCTATCAGTTGCAAGAATATTCCATTGAGGATATCTCTTGCATGCAGAAGGAATTCATTTCTTGAGGATTGCGCAGTTATTTCTAAGTTTTGATGAGTGTGTGATGTGAGAATTCACACAGGTGGTAGCATTGGACCCCAGGAGTAATGGCAGAAGTGTCCTCAGACACATAATTTTATTAATCAGAAAAAAATAATTACATAATATGATTTTGCAAGAGTTTACACCCGAACAACCAAACACTCTTGCAATGAGCTATTTATAAGCTCCATGTCCTAACTACCTCTAATTATGGATCGCTTATTAAATAACAAGTGTCCATTTACAATAAATGCTATTCAAATCAACTAGCTAACTAATCTCCTAAAATAGAGCCTAAGATACGACACATTTGGAGAGTCATATCTTGTTACAACAATATACTAATTCTAATTGTCTCCATTAAATAATTAATCATTCTAGAATAATAATTATTAATTTAATTTCTTAAATTAATAATTATTTAATTTCAATTTTATAACCTATGATAATAAATTATTTTTGGATCATCTAACAAGGAGAAACTGCACAAGGAAATAGGAGGCTTGGAGGACAGAGGGAAGGCATATGTTGTGTCTATTCAGTCTATGAGCAGGATTGAGGGATTGCACTGAGAGCTAGATAGCTTGTGAGCTAAAGCTTTGTGTAATCCAGACATATTTCCACTTGTATGATAATACAAAGATCGATGTTTTTAGCTGAGGCTTTCCCCAGAGTATTCTTTTGTGTTCATGTGTAATTTCTCTTTCATTATTTGTTATATGTGTTCTATTTGATCTTGCTCAAAATCGATTAAGCCTCTGCAAGTTTGTTTGTAGAAGTAGATCAAATAATTTTCTTTAGTATATTGCATTATCAGGTGACCTACCATGGGAATTTCTACATGGTATTGGAGCAAAGGTGATCAAAGTGAAGAACAGTATACAAAGAAGGGAGAAGTCCGAAGTTTGAAGTTCCTGATTATAGAATTTGAATTCTTATCACATCTTAAATTTCACCAATGGTGTTCAACAATTTAAGACTCGAGTATGCCCTTGATGGCAACTCAAATTATATAGCCTAGAAGGATCACATGGAAATAGTATTAGAGGACAATGGTTTGAAGAATTTCATTGATCAAGAAGTCCCCAAGCCAGTAGCAGCTAATGCTACAGAATTGGCAGAATGGAAGAAATTTGTGGCAAGAGCGAGGAGAATCCTTCTGGAGGGACTTCGAGACCAAATAGTCTCGAGTCTCCACGGGAAGGAGACACCATTTTAAATGTGGAAAACATTGAAAGATCTATATCAGAACAACAACAATCAGAGGAAGATGGTGCTGAAAGACAAGCTTCAGAAAATCAAGTGTGAAAAGGGAGACACGATATCTACATATATGAACAAGCTCACCACCTACAGTGATGAGTTTGGAAGTGTAGGGATCATGAAATTAGATGATGACATGGTGATTCTTGCTCTCGTTGATCTTCCTAAGAGCTAGCATAGCTACCAAGACGTGGTAAATGGAAGAGAGAAACTCCCAGATTGGGAATGACTTTGGTTGGATCTAATGCAGGAGGAGATAAGGAGAAGCACCAGAGCTAGATCTTCATCGAAGAAAGATGATGAAGAAAATTTAGCCTTAGAGAGTAAGGTGAGGAAAAGGAAAGGGAAGGGATCCCATTCCAAATCCAGTTCTTCCCATGGTGGGAAGAAGTTTAACAAATTGAAAACGAGATGCTTTCATTTTCATGAGGTGGGCCATTATGCTATGAATTGTCAACAAAAGAAATCCAAGAAGGGATCCTAGAAAGGATCAGATGGTGAGACACTAACCTCACAATTTGAATTTGGATTTATCTCTCATCACATGCATGGTTTCATCCATGGTGGGATGTGTTTGGTACCTGGACAGTGGAGCTTCATTCCACATGACCAACAACAAGAATCCTTTCAGTACATTGGAGGAGAAGGATCTCCAGATGCATATCGAGAAGGCAATGATGGAAAGCACCATGTTTTAGGTGAATGTGCGGTTGTGTTTCAGAGGGAGCATGGAGCTCCTCTCACCCTGACTGACGTAAAGTATGTACTAGGTTTGAAGAAGAATCTTGTGTCCATCGCTATGCTAGAAGATAAAGGCTATGATTTAGTCTTTAGTAAAGGAAAGGTATTCCTTAGGCATATTGGCATTGGACAGACGAAGAAAATTGGGATTCGAGTTAAGAATCTCTACAAGTTGAAGGTAGATAGCTGTTGAGGGAAATGTTCCCCTAGGGCTTTTGGGTTGAAACCCTAGCAGACTGAAAGTTGTCTATAAAGAGAAACACACATTCACACAGCCATTATTCTATTATAAGCAAATTCTATAGTAAGAGGGGCGTACCTTAGGTCCTACGTTTGAGAAGGTCCTCTAGGTTCCAAACCCTTCTTCAAGTTCCTTTCACTCCTTTGTCTTGCAAAACAACCAATTCCAAAGAACATAGCAGTATATGGACAAAAACTTATAAAGAAATCATCTTCATGTTATAAAGGAAGGTAGTTAGTTACGAACTTTAAACAACCATTCACATATGAATTCCAACATGAATATCATAAACATAAATAAGATTTATATCAGGAACCAAGACGTTTTTCTTTTATTATAGACAAATAAAATGCATAAAAGGAATAATTTCACTTGAGTCACCTTTCGCAGGCTCCAAGCAAAGCTTCCTTCCAGATCTATCCAGCCTCAAGCCTTTAGCAAACTCCTTCCATGACTTACTCCATCTTGTCATAAGTAGTGGATGAACATCAACACACAAGGAAACAAGGGTTTCCTGTACCAATGGGGGAAGTGCAGAAGGCACAAGGGTCTTCAGACTTGGTCAGGGGAAAAATATCAGTATAATAACCTCTCTCTCTTCTCTCCTCCTTTAGGCCTTCCCTTTGAGGTCCTTTTATACCTCTCCCAAAGTAGTTTTTTAGTTGGGAGTTGGTTGGGAACAGTTGGGCCACGGGCACTAACAGGTGATCAGAAGGTGAAACCCGTGATCTCTGCCCAAAATTAAGGAGTTTTATATTTTTTTAAGTCTTTTAATACATATACGTAGGTTGGGTATATGCCTACCCATGTATACACGCATTTAACTTAGGGCAATGTCGCGTATAAGGGATAAAACACTGTTTTTTAAATTTTGGACCAGGTCTGGATGGAGGGGTTGCCCTAGGCCATGAGTACAGCATCACAAACCATAATAGTGAGAGTTGGAGCTATAACAGATGCCCCCTAATACATGAGGTCATAATGGGTACATGATGGTCGAAATGTATTAAGCAAGTAAGGAAATTTGTAAAAAATCGAGGAGTACTTCACCAGAATTCAGCCTGCCAAGCCACGAAAGGAGATCAGAAAGAAACACTGTCTGAGGCGGCCATACCCATTCTCAGAGAAAGCAAATCATGTCTGCATATCAAGTACAAGCGGATCCACTAAGTATACAAGTATAAATGACTGGAAAATATATAATGGATCATCTGATCATGATCGAACAAGTACATGTCTGAATATCACATATAAGACTGTCAATGATGCTGAAAAATGCAACGGATAACTGATATCAAAGACTGATCCCAAAAGGTACCGACTGAACATGATGGAAAAGGATGGTACTACACTGTAAACTCAGGTGCCAACATATAGAATGTCGCCATGACTGATTGCAACATATAAGGTGGAGTGGTATCAACTAGCAGCAACAGGAGCAACTGTCAAGTGAACCAATGAATGCTAATACAACCTGAGGTCTTCACCGACCGCCGTGGTACATTTCTACACCATGGGAATAAATGATCTAAGTCGACCATTGAGAAATCATTTGATTACCGGTCATTGATGTATACCATTAACAAACGCGAGACTACTCACCGATAATGATAATGAGCATCAAGGTACCCAGTACAATCCAACAAGTGTGAATCGATGAGCTGGAGTTGAACACCTGTAAGAATCTATCAATCAGGAGACAATGATGGTCTCCCACTATCGATAGTAAAGGATCTGCCACTAATGACTACAAACCCCAAGGTATTGCCAGATGGACTCTAGATCTTTGCCCCAGAGCAATGAGTTAGAGTCGATAGGCAAAGATCCGATAGAAGGAAGCCATTAAGGCATCCTTCATCAATGTAGCACGAGTGTAACCCATAGGCCAATAATGTGGAAGGAATCGAATGAAAGAGATGTAGTAACCCAACTGAAGTACGTTTCTGGCATACACAACATGTGGCTAGTGCATGACAAAAACCCTTTGAACCAACCAATAATGAAAGCTGACACAGAGGCGAGGTATCCACCAATAGGGTCAAATGGAAACCAAGGTACTGCACGAATCCCAATGTTTGATAATGTAAGCTAATATCGAACACAAGGGAAACCACTCAGCCAAAGACCCATGATACTGATTGATGCTGAGCACAAGGTGACCTATCAATAATGAAAATAGGGCCAGGGTGCAGCTCTAGGCCTATCCCAGAGCAAGATGTCGTCGTCGATAAGGACAAGACCCACCAGCAAGAAGTCAATGGAGACCTTCTCAAACTGGCACCAGTAAAGGACCAATATAACTGATGTGATAGTAGACATGACACTAACAACTAGGGATGGCCGACTGAAAAATGAGTCAAGGGACACCGCAGAGAGGCCGACTCAGGCTAACTTCCCTTGAACAAAAGCACGACTCAATGTGACTATGTGGTAGCATATGATGAACCTGTATAAATTCGTCATGCAGGAGGCACGAATGAACTCTCCATATGATTAGAAGATATAACCAATCGTGGGAGAACTGACTCAATAACAAGGTTAAAGCATACCTAAGTTAAACTAAATCCCGCCCAAATGGAGGAGACCTTGTTTTTAGTGGTTTGTTCAAGGGCGACATGACTGACTCTAGTTGCCAACAATAAATGGAAATACTGTCCCGTTCCCACTCTTTTTGGAATATTTAATTTTTTTGTCTTTTTCTGTTAAGCTTGAAAAAGAAATAAAAGAATGCTATGGTATAGTGGAAAGAACGAGTGTCGATGAAACAGATTATCTAGTTCTTGGGAATGGAACATTCCTATGCTCAATGCAGGGAGGTGAAAACTGGTCAGTGACACTCAAGGGTACATTCTTTCCACGAGTCAAGGTGTGTCAAGTTGCAAAAATCAAAGGTATCCAAGGTTGATTTTGCAGACGTCATGGTCAAAAGTTGGCTTAAACATGATTCCAAGTGAAGTTGGCCCTAGGCCAAAAGGTGCAAGTGGTCAACATGCAATGCAGTAGTATGACTCAACACAAAGGAGCCTCTAGGGTATAAGGCCAGAACAAAGTGAAGAAGCTAAGAGGAATGAGTCTTCAACACATAAGTCATGGTGGGACTACAGATGACTCCCGAGCCTACTCAAATCGGAGCAGCATGGGGAACAAATGTCAGTGAGGTGCTAACTACGATGCCCATGTAAAGGATGGCTGTACCATTGTGTCATGATTTTAAAAATCGGCGAGTGAAGATGGCTTACGAACCATGACACGATCGGGTCGACCCTATGGCAGATGTATCGGCAAATGAAGGCTAGTATGCATAATGCAATAGAAAAATGGTGTCGCTAACCTATATGCCAGTGAAAAAACGATACCTGCCATGACGGGTCAGCAGTCATGGAATCGTCTCAAAATTGTCGAAAAAACGTCCAAAATGTCCTAAAAAACAAACCATTCTCGACATTCCAAGCTCCCAAGTTAAAAGTCACATGAAGCCAAAAAAAATAAAAGTTTGAAAAAATTTTGCATTTCCAAAACTTATAAAAGGGATTTGGGACTCACCATTTTTACCATTTGAGTTTGAGAGCAAAGATTTGGAGAAAAAGGAGCAAACTTCCCGTATACCAAATTCAACCGTTCAAATTCTTCGAAAACCTCCAGGTAACTCTTATACTTAGCTTGCAATTGATTGTGACTGGTTTTAAGATTTTTAGTTAATGTTTCACCGTTGAAATTTTTCCCAAAATTTCACCGCGACGTATATGTGGGTTGGTAATATGAAACCCGTGTACACATGGGCCCTATATGCGACTATGTGCACAGGGACCCACGTATACACCGCGAACCAATTTTAAACAAAAACTAAAGGTTGCAAATCATTTTTTTCTCAGAATTCCGGTCTCTTGGCGTGAAAGAGAGCATGCAGCGGTGGATAATGAAGTCATGAATGATCCTGAAGCCTTGGATGCCCTACGGGGATGCGGTTTTCTTAAATTCTTTAAACTATCGAATATGAAAGTAAACGTACGTCTGCTTGAGATGCTCATTGATTATTGGGACATCGAGGAGGAAGCCTTTATGATTGACCAAATGCCACTCAGGGTAGAAGTGGAGGATATCTATTTCATCACGGGCCTTTCCTAAAGGGGAGAGGTAGTACATTCTCGGGGCAGGACACGGAGTAGTCTCTCAATAGAGGACTATGTACAGATATATTTTCTGGGACATCCCAAGAAGGTTGGGAGCCAGATTTCTATCACACATGTGCCGAGTTTATCATTGAGGATAATCTTATTCACCATAGTGCGAGTGAATGGATCGTCCTCTCTGCACCAGGCTTCACGACTAACCATGAGCGTGGCAGTTGACTGTCTCACTACTGTGTTCGACTAGTGTACTCCTCTTCTGGCCAACATGAAGAGCCAGCTCACTTCCATCAAGAGGGGACAGACCAATAACTTTGGATATGGGACTATCCTGTGTACTTTCTTTTTCGAGAAGGTTCCCACACTCCACCCCAGGGTAGCAGTTTCCCTCAGCACCCCACGAGATCCACGTATGGGCCGATGGGCTGATCTGATGAAACATCTGGGGGGTACGGAGGTCCCAAGGACTGCCTTCAACAATGCCTTCTTCACCTGGTGGGATCAGCAGATCATCACCGTAGATGACTACCCCTATGCAAGGCTAGATTTCTGAGGAGATCCTAACCTACCATTACCACCGAACGCAACATGGGGCGAGATTGGTAAGATTTTTTTGATTTTTTGATTTTTTGGATTTTTCAAATATAATGATGCATTTTGAAAAATATTTTTGATGGGATTCAAATGACTAATATAATGATCATGTTCCAGATATTGGGCCGGTACGACCAGATGGGTTCCTGCGGCATGGACGGCGTGGCCAAGGAGCCGAAGAGGCGGCTGCTGAGACAAAACGAACTCTAAATAATGTCCAGCGACACTTGACGAGACTGAGCTACCGAGTACTGATGGCTGCAATAGAGGATATTCCTGAGGATATGTAGCATCATGTGGTTGGCATGCCACGTGACTAGGTTTGCACTTTTCGGAGTGTGGCCAATGCGATAGTTACCTACTTGGCCACTCATCCTGAGCCGTGGCATTAGATATGCGGGACATGATTATGGGCATTTGAGTCCCGATTTTGTATATTTTTCGACAACATATGTACACTCGAGATGCTTTATGATATATATATATATTATATATATATTATATGCTATATATATATGTTAGACTTTTTGATGCTTGATTTTATTGTGAGGAATGATTGATGTGCCAGTCTAATGCTTGATTAGCGATAGAATCAGCTAACCAATTATGAGATATTGGAATGTGCAAATAATTAATATAAAGGAATGATCCTTGCAACAACCTCACCCTTAAATAATGGTGATATAAACATGGATCCCTTACCCGATAAATGTTGTTTAATTGTGACACTATCAATTGAGAATCAAGATAAACTACCAACGAGTCGATCTCATGAGAAATTGCCTCAGATAGTAAATTAATAACGGCGGTATACTCAGCCATATTATTTGAAGCGGGACCAATGCATATGCCTCCTGATATCATCAATTGACCAGTTGGATAATAGAGTACCCAAGCTGTGGAAGTGATATTCTGAGTGTGCCGACTAGCACCATCGGCGAACCCAAAATAGACCAAGTCATCCATCAAGACCTGCCACAACAGACCAAAAAGTGTTGATATCAAAAAATATCGATGATATATGTACAAATATACATAATGTACAAAGAATCCATTGTATAACTCCTACTTAAGCAAAGTACTTCTTTAGGTAGAGCCCATTTCGGGGCTCCGCCAACTTGTTTCCCTCAAAATCAATTAACTCATACGACCATTTTTCTAAAACTCGTTTAATAATGAAAGGACCATACCACATAGGCTTAAACTTGCCTACCCCCAAGGTGTCTTTACCTTGGTCATAGACCAAGACAAGGTCACCTTTGGAAAAGACTCGAGGATGGACAGATTTATCATAATGCATTTTAACCCTTTTCTTATGAGCCTCATTCATCGTGGTGGCATCTCGACGCTGCTCATCGAGATGTTCCAAGTGAAGGAGGCGCTCCTCGAGACTCGAAGTCTTTGGAAGGAGCTCAACAGCTAAGTTAAGAGATGGAATTTCACATTCAACCAGAAAGATAGATTCCATCCCATAAACTAACTGAAAAGGTGTAAAACCAGTAGCAGTATTCACGGAGGTCCAGTATGCCCAAGGAGCCGAATACAACATAACGTGCCAATTGGACCGATTTTTGTCGATTGTCCATTGGAGGATCGTCTTAAGAGTTTTATTGACTGCCTCGACCTATCCATTGGCCTGAGGATAATAAGGAGACGAATGCTCCTGCCGGAAACCCAATTTAAGAGCCAATTCAGACATCAGTTGATTCTGGAAATGACTGCCATGATCAGTGACAATCTCTCTCAGGATATGAAATCTTGAGATAACCCGATTGAAAAGGAAAAATGCTGCCATGTCACTATTGTTTTTATAAGTGGGCATGGCCTCGGCCCACTTCGTAAAGTAGTCTACAGCCACGATAATATACCTATGATTCGCCACTGAAGGCGAATTACAAGTTGTAAAATCAATACCCCACTTAGTAAAAGGACTAACGGGGACAACGGGAAAAAGAGGAGCTGGATGAGCACGCATCTTGCGAGTAAATATTTGACAGGGGTGACAATGTTTGACCACTTCCACACAGTTTTTAAAGAGTGAAGGCCAAAAACAGCCGGCACGTAAGATGCATTGGGCTGTAGCAAGCCCTGATAGATGACCACCACAAGCTCCACTGTGGCAGTCATTTAGCACTAAATCTGCTTCCTCTAAGGTTAAACAGCGCCGAAGGAATGAATCAACCCCTCGACAGTATAAGGTATCACCAATGATAACATAATTTTTAGCCAGGTGACGTAAATTTTGACGTTCATCCTTGGAGAAAGTTGAGGGAAACTTCGAAGTCTGGAGATAGAAAATGACATCTCCATACCAAGGGTCGAGTGAAGAGATGAGGAATAAATGTTCGTCAGGAAAACTTTCCTCATAAACAGTATCCTCTCCACAAGGCAGCTCAGAAATTAGCTTAGCGAAAACCATGGATTTCTTAGACTTGGCAGACAAGAACTCGAGATCAAATTCTTGCAAGATGACTATCCATCTATTATATTTTCCCCCAATCACTCACCCACTGAGGACAAATTGAAATGGATTGACCGCAGCTAAGACAAAAGTTTTACGCAGCAGAATATAATGACGGAGCCACTGGACAGCATGGATAGCTACCAAGGCCAACTTCTCAACAGGAGAATAGTGAAGTTCAGGACCTATTAAGCCTCGGCTCAAATAATAAATCACATGCTCGGTGAGAGCATCGTCCTCCTGAACGAGAACCATACCAATGGTTGATTCTGCTACAGCGAGATATAAAAGGAAGTATTTCCCATAATCCGGTGGACTCAAAAGCAGGGCAAAGACTAGTGCCTTTTTCAAAGCATCAAACGATCATTGCACAAAGTCGTCCCATACAAATGGAACTCCTTTCCATAGCAAACGCATGAACCCTTTAGTGATATCGGCATAGTTTTCTATAAACCATCTTAAGAAATTAGCCTTCCCTTGAAGACTTTGAAGTTGCCGAATTGAGGACGAGGGAGGCAATTGAACTATTGCCTCAACCTTGAAGGGATCAACCCGAATCCCTTCATTTGACACAATGAACCCTAACAACTGACCGGACGTAACCACGAAAACCCACTTCTTGGGATTCAACCAGATTTTATAAAAACGACATCGCTCGAAAACCATTTGAAAGTGACTAGGGTGATCAGTTCTCTTTCGAGAATGAGTGGCGAGATCACCCAAGTATGCTTCGATGACATGTTTGATGTCGTGGAAAGCATATGACATGGCCCGCTGAAAAGTGGCTCCAGTATTTTTAAGACCAAAAGGCATCTTTCTATATGCAAACATACCCGAGGGACATATAAAGGTTGTCTTATGTTGATCTTCAGGACGGATAGAAATTCGATTATAACTAGAGAAACCATCCATGAAGGAAAAAACCTAATTACCCACACACTCGTCGATAATCTGATAAATGAATGGCATGGGGTAATTATCTTTCGAACAAGCCTTGTTTAGGTCCCTAAAATCGATGCATACTCAGATTGTTCCTTGCTTTTTATCCAAGGGGACTGGATTAGAAACCCAATCAGTAAGAGGAACAGGGTATATAAAACCCGCCTTTAGCAGCTTCTCCACTTCAGCTTTGATAGCTATTGCTTTCATACGTCTTGATCTCATGTTGAACTATATATGGGTCAATGCCAGGCATTTCTTCATAAGACCGAGCAAATACATCCCAAAATTCCTTGAACAGGTCGGTGTAAATTTGAATTTCTTCAGGGGAACACTCAATTCTGATGAAGAGATTCTCAATCATGTTAGGGTCCCTAGAGATGTTTATAGGTATTGCTTTTGAAATCACCAACATATTACCTTTTGCACAAACGTGTGTTGGAGCCAAAGGATTTGACACCATACAAACATCACTAGTACAGAGCTCAGAGAATCTAGATTCTACCTCCTGCAATGGAGGAAGAAAGTATGAACAATGGTGTAAATCCTCCCAAGGTCAATATATACCCATCATTGCTTTGAGAATTGCTTCTTCAGAAGGTAAGACTAAATCTAAGTAGCCCAAGGCAGAGGTAGAATCAAGGCTCCAAGCCGGGGCCACATCGCTATCTAACTCCTCTTCGGAAAAAGGAGTAGAATGGTTGTCTGCAGAGTTGACAATAGATTGATATCTAAGCTCAGCTGCAAATATTGGGAATGCCATTCCATTCCCTTCTCCTTCAACTAATGTGGCCGTAGGTGAAAGCAAGGTCCAAGGGTCTGAAAAATAACGAGTTTGGAAGAACTCTTCTCGAGGAGACTCCTTAGATGATGAAATGGCATTGATTTTAGCGAAAGGAGAGGGAAGATCAAAGGTACCCATCAACGAGGAATAAATCCCTACTCCTAAATTCTCGGTAGGCGAACGAGGGTTATCCACTAAAGGAACAGTAGAGTCAAAGCTTGCTTAAGGATTGACTGGACAATAATCCAATTGATCAACCTTAACAATTTTCCCCTCATGAGGAAAGCAAATGACATGAAACAGAGTCGAAACAATGGCGTCCATTTCGTATACCCAGTTCCTTCCTAAGAGGAGATTATAGTCTAGGTTAGCATCTACGAATTCTACTTCAATATTGACAACCTTCTCCCCAACACATATAGGAAAGGCCGGGATAATCCCATGCGACTTATGAGAATGACCATCAAATGCAGTCAAGACGGTAGGTGAAGGAACACCCGAAGGCGATCCAATAGCCTTCCAGCATGACATCAACATGATGCACGTGGAAGCTCCTTCATCAATAATGGTACGAAAAATGTTAGTTTTCCAGTATGTAGACTTTATTTGGAAAGCCATATGATGAGGGAGTCACGTTTTGACATTTAACATGTCGAAAGTGAGCACTAAAGAGTTAGTTGGATCGACTGCCCCAATCGCAGAAAGTAAAGCACTTCACTGAGCTGGACACAACTGGAGAACCTCTAAAGCGGACATGGCGCATGGACTCTGAGCCAGATCCTCAACAATGGAGTAATTCTGGGCGGCCCTAGCATTAGGATTAATAGTCGCGCGCTTAGCAGAACCTTTTGGTATCCGTGGTATAGTCTCAACAGGCGGTCGCTCAATATGAAGGTTGGTATTTCTGGGAACAGCCTTGCCTTGGAAGTTTCGGCTTCACCATAATCACATGAGCGAGTAGCCACATGGACATTAGAACCCATCATGAAAACATTCAATGATTTTTCCCCTTCCTGGTTGCCCCCTGCGGAGGTTCCAGGGTTTGAACTCGCGCCAGCAAGAAGTTGATGCCCTTGGGGAAAAGGGTTGGTTAACACAGCTTAAGAACTAGAAGTCCCTTGCTGCCCTAACAAGCACTGAGCATCTTCAATCTTGGGGCAAAGATGAGTTAAATGGTTTCCACTACACAACTTGCATGGAAACTTGACTTTCTTTTTAGACTCATTTCTACCACTACCAGCATTATTTCCAGATTTATTTGCGTCAGGCTTCCCATCTTGATTCTTTTTCTTACCTCGTCCTTTCTTTTTCCCGTTGGAATTTTGATTTCCTTTGGGGTTATCAGATTTGATGGCATTAATCGAAGAGGTTTGGGAAGCCGGAGGGTTAGATGATGTGACTTGGTTGTTAGAAGCAGTTTGTAAAGGCAACTGCTGCAATTGGTTCAACAAGTTCACTGTATTCGTGTCTACCGACCCAACAATACCATCTATGTGGGGACCTGGCTTCGACTTAGCTATGTCAACCTTAGACCCAGGAGCATCTGGAAAGTATTTTTGTAGGATCCCAAACTGAGAGTAGATCAATTCTAATTGCTGGGCCCTAAAAATGGCTTGCTCCTCATAATAGACTCCAGAAATGGAGACATCCTTGGAGATCTCAGGTTGTAAAGATTTCAAAAACCATTCGAGACGGTACTCCAGAGGGATTTCAGCTTTAATGAACCTCTTTCGCCATCTCCGTTCCTGAATATGATCAGAAATGTGAGTTGCCTTATCCTGACGAAAAGTGGCGAGTAGTTCAGTTTCGGCATCATAACAGATAGGCAACTAAAAATGATTTAAGAAAATATTGGCTAAGTCAGCGAAAGATGTAAAGCTACCCCCTGACAACTCTATATACCATTTGGCCACATTACCAATCAAGGTGCGTTGAAAAAGTCTCAACCTAATCGAGTCATCGACAAGGGAGTTAGATGAGCACCACAAATGGAATGTGGTTACATGGTCGCCTGGGTCCTCACCGCTCTTCCCTTCGAATTTTGGAATATCCGAAGGGAGTTTAGTTGGGACCGGAGGCCAGGCCGGATTGTACTTGATTAGATCATTTGTTAACTTATTGAGATCTAGAAAATTCAATGTTGCCAGAAACGGAAGCCTAGGAGGGCCTTGGGGATTCCACCCAGACTGGGCGGAACTCCCAAAGTTCTAAAAATATTGACCTAGATTTTGGAAGGCACCAGGCTGCCCAAAGTAACCAGCAGAACCAGCTGAACCAAAAGGCAAGCCTTATGATCCAACAAAATTCAGAGTTTGACCAACTCCGGCCGCATAACCACCATAACCAACAAATTTTCCTCCTAAAAGATTATAAGTAGTTGATAACCCCTGATACGGATTCCAAGCCGAAGCTAAGGAGGAATGATTTGAAATGAACTAACTGTTGTGTACGGCCTATTCCCTTGTTGACCCAAAAACAGATTCCCAGTTCCCGCACCACTAACCCCAGGGTTAGTCCAACCTTGGAAAGGATTGCTACTTTGTCCTATAGAAGAAAAAGGCTTGGATCCTATCATCGGGTTGGAATGTGGTATATGACCACTTCCGAAAGGAAAACCCTGGAATGACGCTGATCCACTCATCATGCATGTGGCGGCACCAAACGGAACTGAAGGAATACCTTGCGAATGGGTGCCAAATGGGAAGAATCCAGAACCAAAAGCATTGGTTTGGGAATTTCCACTCATGGACAGAATGGAGGTAGACCCAACTAAAGATGTGCTAGCAAAAGATCCAAACAAAGAAGCAGAGGAGATGGAAATTGTTCCTCCCCCTTGTACCGATGTTGGAGTATGCATAGTTGTAGCACTTGTAGTAGAAGCCATGCTTCTAGTAGTGGTCATCAATGGTAAGCGTGTAGCATAACCTGGACTTGACGGTTTATGTGTCAGAGTCCCAATGTATTGTAATACGTCTGGATGACTAGATGGTAAGGGAGAATTCAGAGCCGCTAATGACTCTGAGAATTCTTCTACCTCTATGTTATTCTCCACTTGTAAGTGAACTCGAGAAAGAACTAGAGTGTTCCTCTCTTGTTCCACGGAAGTGTCAGGCCTTGCTTGAATACTAATGCCCCCGAGAGGAGGATCAATCCCTGATGCGTCAACTGCCGTGGGTCGAAACCCACCAGTAGTATTACTTTTGCGCCTTTGGGAGAAGGCTCTAAACTTGGTGGTGAAAGACCATGAAGTCTTCGAGACCGTCCAGGTGATCGATCAGCTACTTTGAATTTCTTGTTAAGATCTAACTAAAGACTCAAAAAATTGAAAGCTAGGCCAACTAAGAGCATAGAGCACACACTATAAAGTCCCTAAAGATAACATCTAGTCAAACAACTTCCAAGTATTTCCGCTCTGGGTGATTAGGACCGGACACCAAAATACGAGAAAGTGAATTAAGGGGCCTTTCGAAGATAGTCTGGGATGATGAGGGCCCAGTCCTATCAGTGAAGGTAATAGAGGAAGTTACGCTGACATCCTAACAACAGCCTGCGCCGGTGCAAGCCCCCAAGCTTCGCAAGGGTGTCCTCCAGTAGTATTGTTGAGAGTGATGCAATGTCGACCTCAGGTGCCACGAGATTCCCCTCCGCAGCCACCTGTGTAGATCCCTAGGAGTAGCAACTATGGATACCAACTCGTCACAGAAGCCATGCGAAATAGTCATGAGGTAAGTTTGGACAAGTAGGAGAGGGGGTATCTCTTTCCCTATCTTCACAAACCCTCGTGCTTAACTCCCATATCCAGAGCTTTTTTGGTCTTCCTAACGCTATTGGATTTTCACTCATTATTCAGACTCCTACTTTTGACGCTTAAATGGAATTGGAGAGTTAACTCTCCACTCACCTAATCCAAGGCCCTAAAATCCTAAAACTTGTTGGTGTATCTAACTTAAAAGAAAAAAATTTAGTGAATCGCTTGATTTTAAAATAGGTTGTTCTTTAAGTCATGGGATAATGGAAGGGAAACTAGTGGTGTTTTTGACGCAAAAGAAATTAATAAAAGCCTAACTATATGCACATGCACTTGTTTTCGTTTTTCGATGAAGAGAAATTTCTACAGGGTTCAAAGGAACTTCTAATAAAACAAATCTTTCTTTTCGTTTCGTGAATTCATGCTTCACACTCAAAAAAGTTAACAAAGCTATGTATGCCTAAGAAGATATGCAAATCTATCCTAATGCAACAAATATATGCTGGTGCAAGATTCAAAACAACTCTAAAAACAAGAAATGAAAGTTGCTTGCTTATCAATTTTTATTTTGCCACTTAAAATGTCTAGATGGAATATGAGATACTACCATTCATTTCGTTTAAACACTAAAAACAAATTTTAAGACAAATATAAAGCACTCTCATTCACTAAAAGGAAACCAAATGAAAACCAAGTTCAAGAAAGCAAAACGAAGTTTTTCAAAAAGTTTTCTTCAAAGCAACAACAAAAGAGTCTTTTCAAAAATGATCTCAACAAGATTGAGACTTTGTGATTGAAAAATAGGCAACAAACACTTTTGTAAGTTGACACCACACAATGGATGAAAACTCAACAAACATAAATATGTTTAAAGATGCTCTTAACAATCAAAAGCAGCAATGAAAGCTTTGGCAACAAGGACCAAAAAGATTAAAAAGACAAATTTCAAGAAAGTATCAATCGACAACTTTCATGAAACAAAGAATGGATGGTTTGTGGGCTCCAGTATTGCAGCAATAATGCTGCAACTCCTGGGACTCCCTTCTTTACTTTTATCAACCCGGTTGTTCGTAACAAACTTGGAAGCGATGGTGCTATTGCACAAGTACTAGCTCTTGCCGTAGCTGTCACTTGATCAGCTGGCACAAGTCCGCTAGGGGCTTTAGCCAACTTCTATGGGCTCTCAGAAGAAGCTTTTAATTGATGGATGAAAGCTAACTCAAAGGAAGCTAATCTACTTGCGAAAAGTGACTGGAAAACTAAGGAAAGCGCAAACCCTAGCAAACCCTGATTCTACCAGCTAGTCCTACTGATGCAAAAATGAGAGTGCAAACTACTGAAAGAGATGCCATTACTTCTATTAAGGTAAAAGACATGTGTTTAAACTACCTTGGTCCTAAGAAAGCATCTTTTTGTATTTTTGATTAAGTTGTCAATTTTCACATGCATATGCTTGAACTGTGCAGGGGTGGATCAAGGAAGAGGGATGCTTGGAAATGGTTGGAAAGGTTTAGAGAGGGTATAAGGAGTCCCTAACACTCTTCCAGAGAGTTTCACAAAGTTTGGCTATCAGGAAACCTCACTTGTGAGCTTCAGGAAGTCTGCAGGGGTTCTACAGGATGTTTCAGAATTTCTATAGGATGTTTCAGAATTTCTACAAGATGTTTGAGAATCGGTTTCTAGGGGATGGATGAGTGAGGGAAGATACATGGATGGATCTGGAGGTAGGATAGGGGTCTAAAAATGGCCTAAGGACTGGTGGGTGGATCGGTGAAGCGGTGTAGAAGGCTGACTTGGCTTGAAGAGGGCTAAGGCAACGATGAGTAAGGAGGTAAGGTTTCGTGGACAAAAAGGATAGATGGGGAATGAGAAACTTAGCTAAGAGATAGAGAAGTGGCTCAGATGATACTTTGGGTGGATGAAAGAATGGAGAAGATGCCCTGCATGGTGTACCTTAATCAAATCAACAAAGGCCTGCAAATGATCAAATCCTAAACTAGTCTAGTCTAACCATCAACAACATAAATGAACAACACTTTATTTGGGAAGAAAACCTTGTACACCATCTATGCAAAGAAACATTTCAGATGTCCAACCCCATGACTAATCTCTGCTAATAAAAACAAGCACACTAAAGATTGCATAATCAAGCAAACTAGTGTTTTTGTGAGGCAGCACTGTTCCCTCAATTCCAGCCCCAAATCCAATAAGGATGAGGTGAAACCAGGAGTGTGGTTGTCCCTTTTCTTGGAGGTTTTGCTATTATTATCCTACCAAAGCACCTAAACCAATGTCATTCATAAACAGTGATCTATTCCAGCAACATAACGAAATCTACTTAACATAAATATGTTCAAATGCATTTGGGAAAATAATGATACGTAAAGGAAAAGTAACAATGCAGAAAGGAGGCCCTAGGCTCTCAGGTTGGGCCCAACCTTGAGAGCTTTGGCTCCTATGAAAAACTCAGATCGGATAGGAAACCAAACTGCTTCTCATTATCCAAAAATAATCATAAAAGTCATGTCAAAAATGGCTACAAATGAACAAAATAGAACTGGCAGCACTAAGGTGCAAAGTACACAATAGTTTCAAAAGTCTCTTTACGAAGGCTGAGGCCTCAACATTTATACATCATGAGGGACCTAGCTGGCCTCCTCAATTTTTGGAACTCGGCTATCAAACTGTGAGTTAAACAGTCCCTTTCTAAATGCTGCTTGGCTGCCTTCTAGATTCGGTTTGGTGGTCTTTGGAGCTCAGAGTTGGGGGTGAAGATCCTGAGGAAGGGCTATTTAATGCCATAGGAAACCCCCCCTTTGAGTCCTCACCTTAGGCTTGGCTGCCTTATAGCTCATGATTGCTTGAATTTTCTCCAATATATGTCAAAAAACCTGAAATAAACACGTGTTAACCACCTAGGAAAAGTGACTTCCCTTATTCATACCAATGGCATAAACATACTAAAAATAATGCATAAACTATAGAAAATGATGGATTTGAACAAGGACTGAACAAGGATAATTAGGTCAAATGAGCCCAACAAGTTACCAATTTTGGGGCTCATCAATGGTCACAAAAAGCGGTTTGTCAAGCGAACAAAAAGTCACCAAAAGCAAGATTTAACACAAAGATTGAGACCAATATATCTGCCCTGATGAATCAGAGCAGCCAAGATTCCAGGAAGAAATATTGTGTGCTTTAGAAAAAAATGATGATGCTTGGAACAACAAAAACAACACCAATACCCCTTACATTAAGAGAGAATTTAGAGCAAGATGATTGCTGTAAAACAAACAACTGATAATGGAAAATGATTGTTTCAGACTTAATCAAACCACCATACAGGCCTTCAGAGACAAAAATATTTACAAATCTTGAAAATTGCAAGATATACGAGACTGTACTTATGTACATATTGCGTGTATATGTGACTGATCCTAAGGAAACCTGCGTATACGCGGGTTAACTTCAGGAAACATGCGTATATACGCTTTTGTAACTAAGACAAACAACGTATATAAAATATTTCAAGAAAAATAAAAAACAAACTGAAGAAACTAGCAAAACTTAGAATTCAAGAACAGGCCACACAGCAACAGCAAGAAACAGGCAACTGAGCCCTGATTGGCTTGAAAACACCCAAACTAGGAACAACAAGAGTGTTTTCCCTAGTGGAGTCGCCAATTCTATTGAGGGAAATGTTCCCCTAGGGCTTTTGGGTTGAAACCCTAGCAGACTGAAAGTTGTCTATAAAGAGAAACACACATTCACACAGCCATTATTCTATTATAAGCAAATTCTATAGTAAGAGGGGCGTACCTTAGGTCCTACGTTTGAGAAGGTCCTCTAGGTTCCAAACCCTTCTTCAAGTTCCTTTCACTCCTTTGTCTTGCAAAACAACCAATTCCAAAGAACATAGCAGTATATGGACAAAAACTTATAAAGAAATCATCTTCATGTTATAAAGGAAGGTAGTTAGTTACGAACTTTAAACAACCATTCACATATGAATTCCAACATGAATATCATAAACATAAATAAGATTTATATCAGGAACCAAGACATTTTTCTTTTATTATAGACAAATAAAATGCATAAAAGGAATAATTTCACTTGAGTCACCTTTCGTAGGCTCCAAGCAAAGCTTCCTTCCAGATCTATCCAGCCTCAAGCCTTTAGCAAACTCCTTCCATGACTTACTCCATCATGTCATAAGTAGTGGATGAACATCAACACACAAGGAAACAAGGGTTTCCTGTACCAATGGGGGAAGTGCAGAAGGCACAAGGGTCTTCAGACTTGGTCAGGGGAAAAATATCAGTATAATAACCTCTCTCTCTTCTCTCCTCCTTTAGGCCTTCCCTTTGAGGTCCTTTTATACCTCTCCCAAAGTAGTTTTTTAGTTGGGAGTTGGTTGGGAACAGTTGGGCCACGGGCACTAACAGGTGATCAACAGGTAAAACCCGGGATCTCCGCCCGAAATTAAGGAGTTTAATATTTTTTTAAGTGTTTTAATACATATACGTGGGTTGGGTATATGCCTACCCATGTATACACGTTTCTAACTCAGGGTAATGTCACGTATAAGGGATAAAACATTGTTTTTTAAATTTTGGACCAGGTCTGGAAGGAGGGGTTGCCCTAGGCCATGAGTACAACATCACAAACCATAATAGTGAGATTTGGAGCTATAACAACGACTGTGTTGCATTGAGTTCCAAAGCAGAGTTGGTGGAGAGCCAAGAAGTTGGCAAGCTATGGCATAGAAGATTGGGCCACTTGCACCATGGGGCCTTGAAGATCATGTAACTGATTTCTATCAGACTTCCCAAGGGAAAACTAGAGTAGATGGATACATGCAAAGGTTGTACCTTGGGTAAGTACGTGAAATATTCCTTCCAGGATCGAGATAGTAGAGCTGGAGCAATCCTAGAATGAGTTCACACAGATGTGTGTCTCTATAGTCTCCACCGCTAAACAAAGGTACTATGTTATTTTTGTTGATGATTTTTCTCATAGATGTTGGATCTACTTTATGCAGAAGAAGGATAAGACCTTCTTAGGGTTTTGTGAGTTTAACGCCTTGGTAGAGAAAGAATCTAGAAATAAAATAAGGGCCTTGCGTAGTGACAATTATGGAGAATATGTCTCCCAATAGTTTAAGGACCTCTGCGCAGCAGAAGGAATTAAACAAGAGTTGACGACACTCCATAATCCACAACAAAATGGGGTGGCTGAAAGGAAGAATAGATCAATTGTGGGAGTAGCTCGAGCGATGTTGCATGACCAAATCCTACCACTTCATTTGTGGGCTAAGGCATGCAATACAATAGTATACTTGCATAACAAAATCCCAGACCATATACTGGGGATAAAGACACCAATGGAAGCCTTTTCCGAGAAGTGACCAGATGTGAGTCCCTTCAAGATCTTGGGATCATCAGTTTATTGCCATGTGACCAAGATGCCCGGAAGAATCTAGATCCAACAACTAAGTTGGGGATACTTGTGAGGTACACTGATACACCCCACAACTATGGGGTGTTCTTGCCTACCAGTTAGAGGACAATGGTACGCAGAGATCTAAAGTTCGACAAGAAGAAAACCATGTGAGTATCACTTGAGAGGGATCGCAAGTTGCATGCAAAGGAGGAACTTTTAGTTCCTACGGAGGAGCCTTAGATTGATGCGGAGTAGCCACATGCAAAGGATCTGGGAGTGGAGACATCCACCCATGTTGAGTCTTCTAAAGATGGGCGGAAATGCTCAAGTGAAGCTGACAGGTTGATGATGGATGTGCAAGATGTGGGACAACCATCTTCTCAGCGCAGACAGAGGAGGTCACCTGAGTGGTACACTGGTTACATGGCCCTGGTTGGGGAGTGTGTAGAGATCAAACCTTCTTCATTCGAGGAAGCAATGCAACAACCAGTATGGGTTGATTCTATGGTGGAGGAGTACGACTCCATCATTCAAAACTATGTTTGGGATGTTGTCCCAAGACCTCTGGATAAGTCAGTGGTGAGTTCTTGATGGCTTTACAAGGTAAAGCAAGCAGCTGATGGCAATGTTGAGAAACATAAGGCAAGGTTTCTTGCCTGTGGTTTCTCACAGGTCGAGGGGATCAGCTACAATGAGACTTTTTCTCCTGTAGCAAGTTACTCATCTATCATATCGATGTTGGTACTATCAGCTTAGATGGGTTGGAAGATCCATCAGATGGATGTGAAGACTGCATTCCTCAATGGGAAGATTGAGGAAGAGGTGTACATTAAGTAGTCGAAAGGTTTTAAGACCTTCGATCGTGAGTCCCATGTGTGCCGACTCAAGAGGGCTTTGTACGGGCTGAAGCAAGCACCTCGTGCTTGGTACACCAGGATAGACAGCTATTTCACCAGGTTAGGCTTCACCAAGAGTGAAGCAGATGCGAACCTTTACCACATCATGGTAGAAGGTAAGCCATTGATCATTTTTCTTTATGTGGATGATGTTATTTTGACAGGTGATGATCAATTGATCAAGTCTTGCAAGGAGGACCTTGCAAGAGAGTTTCAGATTAAAGACATGGGTCTTATGCACTACTTTTTAGGCATGGAAGTGTGGAAAAAGGATGGGGAAGTGTTTGTGTCTCAAGGAAAGTATGCCAATGAGATAGTCAGGCGATTCCACATGGAGAAGTGCAAGCCCATGCAGACTCATCTAGCTGGTAATTGGAGGAAGGAAGATGCTACTTCATGTGAGGTAGTAGCTGCTACTGTTTATCGACAACTTGTGGGTTCATTGATGTATCTAGTGAACACATGACCAGATTTGTGCTTTGCGGTGAACCAACTGAGTCAAGCTATGGTCTAGCCTACCAAGATGTTCTGGAAGGCAAAGAAGCATGTGCTAAGATACCTCAGAGGCACATCTCAGTATGGATTGTGGTATAGATGGATAGAGGGAGTGAAGTTTTAGGGCTTCACAGATGTAGATTGGGCAGGGAGTCCATTAGAGGGGAAGAGCACTTCTGGAGGAATCCTCAACCCCGGTTCAATTGCAATTTCCTAGTATAGTAGGAAACAAAGGTCAGTTGCACTTAGCTTAGTAGAGGCTGAATACATGGCTACTAGTCAGGAAACATGCGAGGCCATTTGGATGTGGAAGATTCTAGTGGGATTGTTTAGTCAAAGGATGGATCCAACTGTGATCTATTGCGATAATCAGAGTTGTATCAAACTCTCTGAGAATCTAGTATTACATGATAGGTCCAAGCACATAGATATTCAATATCATCATCTTGGAGACTGTGTGATGAAGAGGATCATGTTGTTTTTGTATGTTTCGACCTAGGAACAGGATGCAAATATTTTGACTAAGGCATTGTCAAAATGAAATTTCGAGTTCCACAAAGATAGGATTGGGGTGACTGATAATCCGTTTCCTATTGAGAGGGAGTGTTGAAAATAGCAACAAGAAATGCTAAAAATAGAAGTGCTAAAAATAGGACTTCTATAAATAGCATTTTAGGATACATTCCAATTTTAGTTAGTCCCTAAATGAAAATTGAGAATTCAAATTCAAATTTGATCTTAGAATCTATTTGTAAAATAATTAATTAATCTATTCTTGAGTTAATTAGTTGGAGAAAATAAAACATGAAGTCTATGTGAAGACATGCAACAATTTTCCCTTTGATTGAGGAAGTTATCCCTTAATTAAAGTGATCAAGATGAGTTGTACTTTGAGTTGTAGTTAGTTAGCTCAGTTAATTGAGTTAAGTCCAGTTAGATTAGTTCCAACAGTTTATTGAACTGATTGTGAGTTCAGTTAGTTAATGCATGCATGCATGTAACTGCTATAGTTCAAATAATTGAATATTCTCTCATAAATAACTCATGCATGTCAGTTCAGTTAGAGACCTAGTTGAGATCAGATGATGAGACATTGTACTATCAGTTGTAGGAATATTCCATTGAAGATATCTCTTGCATGTAGAAGGAATTCATTCCTTGAGGATTGCGCAGTTATTTCTGAGTTTTGATGAGTGTGTGAAGTGGGAATTCACACAGGTGGCAATATTGGACCCTAGAAGAAACTGCGCAAGGAAATAGGAGGCTTTGAGAATTGATGGAAGGCATATGTTGTGTCTATTTAGTCTATGAGCAGGATTGAGGGATTGTACTGAGAGTTGGATAGCTTGTGAGCTAAAGCTTTGTGTAATCCAAACATATTTCCACTTGTATGATAATACAGAGATTAAGATTTTTAGCTGAGGCTTTCCCCAGATTATTCTTGTGTGTTCATGTGTGATTGCTTTCTCATTCTCTATTATATTTATTCTATTTAATGTTGCTCAAAATCAATTAAGCTTCCACAAGTTTGTTTGTAGAAGTATATCAAGTATTTTTCTTTATTATATTGCATTATCAGGTGATCTACAGTGGGAATTTCTACAATGTTGTTGTCATCTTTGAAACGCCAGTTGACATTATGCAGAGGGGGAACCAATGATAGTAGTTCATTTGGGACAATAATATGCTCACTCTCCTTTGAGAATATCCCCACTATACAACCTCATGTTTAGATATGTGATGGGGGCCCACAGGAGCCCAAGATGCGCCACTAGAGGCAATTACTGAGACGAGGAGTTGGAGGGGGAGTCAAACGAGTGTTCCGACCTAAGTTTTTTGCTTATTGGGACCAGATGTTGCTATGCATAAATGATTTTCCATACAACGACATGAACTATTGGGGGGATCCTGATTTACCACTTCCACCAAGACGAGCATGGGGCCCAAATGGTAATTGAAAGTTTATATATATTTTGTGCATTGAATCAAGTGATGCCTTGCGATGGCTGGTAAATTAGTATGGGATCTATAGTCTAGTCGGGTGGAGCTGTTGGCTCGGGGATCTCTAGATGATAGTGATTAGGCATAGGGACATGTGGTTCTCCATATTTGTTTTCTTATAACGTGCTAGTGGGCATGTCGGATGTATTTAGAGTTAGGACTCAAAACACTTGTATGGCAATACATACATAGATACATATACATATACATACACACACACACACACACACACACACACACACATATATATATATCTTTTTGTGTGACGAATGTGGTTTTCCATTTGTTTTATGGATGTATGCTTAAATGTGATAAATTCCAATTTATGATGTTATTATCAATGGTATCTACATAGTGATTTTGGGCTCTAGGTACATGGCTAAATGAAATGGATTCAAATTGACACATCAAAATATTAACTTGTAGATGTTTTCTAAATAGGATAGGATTATGCACATGATAAACACCATTCAATTGCATGACAAGTAGCAAGGAATATAGACAAACATGAAGGTGAAGGATGTGATGATAAAGGGCATCAACTAATGAACGTATCACTACATCATATTCATCTTGATTAGTGGTGGAAGGTCCAATGCAAATACCATTGGATTGGAATAACGAATGCATGGGGGTAAAAATGGCCAAAGTTGCCAAGGCAAGCTTCCTGGTGAAGAAACTTGCATAATCGGCAAAATTGATATAAGGTGTGGATGATGAATCCATTTGAAAGATACTAGAAGAAAATGTGTAAGAAAGTGGGGGATGAAAACTACCTAAATGCAAGAAGAAAGATAGAGATAGATGTACTTCGATTGGAAATGTTATGGGTAGAATTTCTTGAGCTAGAGTGCATTCCGAGGATTATGAAGGATTTATCCTTCTGGATCTGCTAATAAGTATGCCCCCATGCCGATAAAATATTGGTCATGGATCTGCTACATAAGGAAGTATGCGTGATGGTGAATATCATCGAAAGTGTAATTAGGAGTGGTCATGGCTTCCATGAAGTCTTCATCAAAGTGGAAGATGGGCAGACGAGAGGAAGAAATACCACATGACAAGGAAGAGCTACCTGAAGCATCTTCATGAGAAACGAGGTTCACATGTGCATCGTCATGATTGGGAGACATATGACTAGTAGAGTGAACATCTATTGATGTGTCCATTGAAGGAGGTTCAACAAAATCACGAGAGGAGATATCTAGGGAGTTCTTAGGGAGCAATATCATGAATGATGATAGGTAGAGGATGGGAGCATAATTGTTCATCATCTCAACACCAGGGAGAGGGATCATGATGGGGGGTTGGGATACCTCCTATTATGGAGTAGGGGTGGGACCAGACTCTGCAAGTAAAGGAGAAAGGGATTCAGTACGAGTGGCCTGTATTTCACAAAGTACTTGAAGTGTATCACAAAAATCTTCGAGACAGGGGCAGTGATGGGAATAATGGTCGTAGTTATCACATAAAGTGCAAGGGTGGTTTGTGTGTAGCAAACAAATTATTTTACCTAATTCAAGCAAGGTTACTTGGATCTCAGAGATGTTAGGATTGGGAAAAGTATCAATGCAACCTTTTTAATGTGAGGGATTTCAGGATAGGTATTGGTAGCATGACCGACAACATCACACAAAGCGCAAGGAGGAAGAGGCTTTGGGGGCTTAGGGGAAACTATATTTATTGGGAGAACCTTGTCTTGAGATCCATTTTTTGGGGTTTCCCCCTTCGCCATATGCTTTCACAGTAGGAGTAGGCTCCTGTTAAGGTTGTCGTGGAACTGAAGCAAAGGCAGGGGTAGGAATGACTAGTTGGACTGGGATCAATGTGGTGTAAGGTTTCAAATGATGAGGTGGAGTGTTTATAGGGGGGAGAATGTACCAGACTAAGATCTTGAGGGGGATGTTAGGTAGACCCAATGTAGAAATGACTAGTGTAGAATAAACTCTAGGAGGTGGAAACAAGAATGGTATCTGACGAAAAGGGTAATGACCTGAAGGAATATCTACAACATGGTTAAGGGATAGGGTAATAGAACCAAGCAGAAAAGGATTAGGAGAGACACCAGTAAAAGGAGGTGGTCCTTGAGGATTTTTACCTTTAGGTGTGGTTGAGTCAGGTACAACAGCTTGTGAAGGTGTGGACTATTGTGCAGACATAGCGACCCATTTGTGGGCAACCCGCAACGTTTGGAGCATGCAAATACTCGATGGGCTAGGCTCAGAAGGAGTATGTGGTGGGCCATAGTAAGCACCAAGAAATGAAAAATCATTATAGACTCTAGGAAAAACAAGCGAGACAATATTATTGTTAGCCATGGATGAGATGTTGCTCTGAGGAAAAGTTTGAGCTTTTGATTCGTAATACGTCAACTGATTGACGATGATGATATTTACATTATGGTGAAAGCACACCTTAGGGTGAACTGAAAATGTAAAAAATACCATGGAATAAGTATAAATACAACCCAAAAGGATGTTATAGTCAAGGGAAACATCGATGACTTCAATGTCAATAGAGACAATCTTGCAAGTAACTGTGACTGGTAGTTGTGATATAAACCAAGGGGCCGTGAAGGATGACTATCCCATGCATGCAAAGTTATGGTGGAGAGGGATAAATTAGGGGATCCAAGTTATTTCTAAACACTTACGACCATCACATAAGTGGATGTGCCCTCATCAATGATACATCGGTGGAAAATGGCATTTAGAATGGAGTCTAGAATTTGGAAAGTAATGGATGAAGGTAAAGGAGGGTTATCTGACTTATTAAAATGGGAGACAATCATCTGATCATATTGAGGATAAATGACATGCAGAGTAGATAATAGAGCTTTTCGTTATGATGGGCATGTTTGGAGGACTTCCAGCATTGACTTGGCAGCAGGAGATTGTGCCAAGTCATCTACTATGCTATATGTATGGGCGGCTTTAGCAAAAGTAACATTTCGCCATAACAAACCTTTGGGTATATTGGGTATGACCTCAAACTTAGGTTGATGGATATATAAGGTACCATTGGGTATTGATAGAGGCTTAGTAGATACCTTGGCTTGGGTCTCAGTCGCATAATTAGTAGGTCTCTTGTCATACTGATGTGATTGAGTCTGGAGGTTGACTTGTTTGGTGTTTACCTCATCAAACTTCATCATGAGAATATGGTAATCACGGTGACCATATGGAGGAGCTAGTTGAGCAACCTAACCTTGTGGAGGTTGGGTAGTTATATACCCTTGTTGAGGAAAAGGATTGGTAAGCACAACGAGTTGTGATGAAGTAGGAGGGGGAGGAGGAGCAGAAGGCTGCGATCCTCGAGACGCTGCTTAATCTTCCCATACCTGGTGCATCTCAAGTAATAGGGGACACTTGTGAGTATAATTACCATAGGCTCCACAATAAGCACAAGGTTTGTTTGTAAAAAAACCCTTGGTCTACTTGGGATGATTGCCCTATTGCTAGGTTGCGAGGTTAGGTGGAGGACCTTGAGGGACATTGGGTTGAGCACCCTAGTTGCCCTAATTACCTTACTGATGTTGGTTCCTACTTCTCTTCCCCTTATTATTCTTCTTGGGATTGAAGGGATTGGGACCACTCTGCTGAGTGTACACTTCTCGTTGTGGAGGAGGTGCTTGATACGACAGAGGGGGAGTAAGCATGGGGGGCAGAGGTGCTTGTGCCAAAAGAGCTAGAGCACTAGGTTGTGCATATAGATGATATGGATATGGGGAAACATTGGCATAATAAGGTAATGCAACAAACGGCCTTGGCATCGAAAGACGTGGATGGGGATATGCATATGGTGTGCTAGACCTAGATAAGGAGTTCCCTGATAAGGATTGGGGGAGGGATAATTATACATGGGACTAGTCCCTGCCTAAGGTTGACCATAACTCATTTGAGGAGGAGCATATGGTTGGGGGTGTGAAAGAGTTCCAACAATTCCATTTTCGACATGTGATTCCCCTGACGCATTAGTATCACCAAGTCAAGGTAGATCGGGGATGACATTGTAAACGTAACCTGATTGGGCATAAATCAGGTCAAATTTAAGAGCTATCTGGAGAGATTCTTCTCGAACTGAGGAAAGTGAGAAGCGACATCTTTTGCAATGGGGCCGAACAAGGATCTATGAAACCAATCCATATAAACTTGGTCTTCGAAGTGAGGAGCTCAACAAATGCTCCTCCTTCTACACCATTCCTGGACATGGTCGGAAAGGCGAGTGGCAGAAGTTTGACAGAATGAAGTCAAAAGTTTACTATCAGGATCATAATGGAGAGGTAACTGGAAATATGAAAGAAAATTTGTAGCAAGGGTTGCTAAAGTGGAATAGGTTTCCCTGTTTGGTATACATACCACTTTGCAGTAGCTCCAATGAGCGTATGTTGGATCAACCAAAGATGAATCTAGTCATCGGTAGTAGAATTAGATGAACACCACATATGAAAGGAGCGAACATGATTGATTAGGTCTTCTCAAGGATTACCCTCAAACTTCAGGATTTCTAAGAGGAGTTTTGTAGGTATTGTTGGCCATGTGGGATCGTCGAGAAGAGGATAATTAATAAGATGATTAAAATTTGGGAGAATTAGACCAGAGACAAAAGGAAGTAAGGGAGTTGAAGTGACCATACCAATTGAGGTTTCACTAATGGGGATACCTTGGTTAGCACCTAGGTTATCACCCTGGGTTCTTGCACCTACATTAGTGCCTAATGTGATGGCCATATGAGGATGAGGGGATGCAAAATCAAAGGATGAATAAGAAAAATCTAAATCAGAATCAAAATGATGACTTGATTGAGGACTAGGAGGATGAATTTGCTCCTAATGGGGAGGAGAGATATGACCTAATGGGAACTGAGGGTGAAGCCCTCAAATTCAACAGGACAAATGCCTTCGAGGTGCTATGATTTCTAGACTAAGTGATAATGATAGGAAGAAAAGAGCAAAAAACAACAAGAAAACACCTAGCGTAGTGGTGCCAAGTGTAAACTAACTATTTTAATGACGTTTTTCTAATGCAGGAAAACAGGTCCTATCAAATAAAAAAGACCTCTAGTCTATAGGTGATCTAAATCTTCAAACAATCCTAAATATGCTATTTCAGATGGCCTTCCAAAGAAATTTTTTACTTAACAAAATCGCATCCCCACAAGCAGAGTTGTCCAAAGAAAGGTAGGCTAGAGGACCAATTGCTTCCCACAGCCAGCCCTATAAGGTGTTTTCTTAATATTTGTCACTACGGTTACCTTTGTCCCATGGGAGTGGTCAAGTCTTGAGCTTCTTGGTAGTCAGCCACTGCACGAAATTCCCTGCCACAGGTTAGGTAGCCCTAAGGAGAGCTGCTCGCAAGATGACCTAGCATAACACCCTCTAAATCGGGTTTCTAACGCACTCCGTCTTTGACCATGGGATGATGAAGGATTTTAAGCTCCCTAATATGACAACTTCTATGTCTCAATGAAAAGTGATTGATTGTTATCGGGAAATCTAGTGTCCATGCAAAGCTACTAGTCCCACTAAGATGGGTAGCTATCTTAGAAACAGAAAAACTAAAGTTACTTTTGTTTTCGTTTATGACAAGTAGATAGGAGAGGGGCAAAGAATACCAACCTCGATCTTTTGCTTGGTTCTCTTGTTCCTTCTCCCCTCTGATATATCTTTGCCACTCCTTCCTTGATTACCCACTTCAAGAGTACCTGTAAAGTCAAATCAGCATAATACCTTCCAAGTACAGAGATCTACAATCATAAACAATATAGGACTAGATATATATTGACCACACAAATGCATATATCATCAAACATACAAGAATGTGGAGGAAAACTTGAATAGCTTTATTGATAGAAAGATTAGAAGAGAGGATTACAACCCATTGATCTGACCCAATTTCATCCTCCCAGCATGAAATCCCTTCTTCACCTCATGAAAAACTTAGATCAACCAACACTATGATGTTCCACCAAGAAACCAACATAACTTCGTTACAAGATATCAAATTCCAGCCCCTGGATCTCTGGGATGAGGGATCCATATATAGATGTTTGTAGGGGGTGAGTTAGCTTCTGGGATTTTGATTAGTGTGCTCTCTTTGATATTTCTTGGTTCCACTTGGAGATTCATGATCTCTTACTCATCGCTGGGCGAATTTAGAGAGGCAAGTGTCACAGGAGAAGTTTATGGAAGATTCCATGCTCATCCACCTTGCAGACTGTCTCTGCCATTTGTCTACACTCACCCATTGCACCCTACAGAAGGGGTTTCCAGTATGCATCACACTTTTTGCATGTGGCGGGTGAGGTGCATCGCACCCTTAGCACTGAGCAATCTGTATGGTCCAGTTTTGACCAGTTCTGAGCAGCTTTCCATGGAGAACTTCTGGGAGATGATGTAATTAGCTGACCTTGTTCCTTTAGGGTGTGAAACAACACATTTAGGGACTCAGAATTCCTTGGTTTATGGACATATACGATTGGGGTTGCAGTGCCCAAATATGTCTATAACAATTGCCCCCTAAAGCATGAGGTCGTAAATCTTTTGATGTTGGGTGAAATGCTTTATCATGAGGATCCAAGGTTTTTCAAACTGGAAGGCGGCCTGTAATAAGATATTGTAAAATACATTATCTTCATAATATTTTCATGATCTAGCTAAGACAGGCATCCCCATGCTCAACTTTACAAATTCATTTTCATGTACATAGGACATACAACTGTTTGTGTGGCAGACTAATGATTCTGATAGAGCCATCATCCTTTGATTCAGATGATCATCTGTGCAACAATGATGTACATTTGATGTCTTTATTTTCCTGAATATATCACAGCCCGGATGGATGAAACTAGGTCCAGAGTCTTCAAACTCATTCAATCTTCACCCGAAGTACAAGTCGATCCATGTGAAAATATGTTCTGGAGTCGAACATGGAAAGACATCGCTTGATTACCAGCCAATGATGTAAGCTGTTAATAAGCACGAGAGGAATCACCGATAATGATGATGACTCTCAAGGTACGACAGTACAATTCACGTGGTGTGAAAATGGGACTTCGCATCGAACACCATGCAAAATCTTTCGGTCGAAGGCCATTGATGTAAACCTGTTGCCAGAAGTGAGAAACTTGCCATTGAGGCATGCAAGCTTCAAAGTACTGAAAGGGTTGTTCCTAGGTCGACTCCTTGGATAATGAGCTGTCGTTGACAAGAAGTGATCTGTCGTAGGAGGGCCTTAATGAATCCCACATCTACGACCCAGAATGGAGCAAATGATTTTGTGGAAGTGAAAACAATCTAATGATACATGATTCAGGGTGGTGGTCATGAAAGGATGAAGGGTGAAGGTATTACAGCAGATGAGACACAAGATTGGTTGGTGAATTCTCTGAGCAACTTCTCTTGAACATATCAGAAACACTGAAATGGATTGGTAGCATTAACCGGAAAAATGGATGGTACGGAGGACCAATGGTAATATGACCGGTGAATGGAATAACCCAACCCGACTCAATCATGGTGATGGAGTGAAAGTGTCATGTTCAAGAGCGACTTGCTACCAATAAATTTTCTTCAAGTTTTCTTCCCAATTTTTCCCCAGTCATTGCTGACCAGTACCTCTTTATTTTTGTCAATCTTGACGATGATAACATATGCTTGTTCTATAATTTGCTCTTCGAGTAAACCCGTCGCTATGTTTTAATGAGCCTAGCGACATTGAAACTCATTCTTGTCTTTATGGACAAGTTTTTTGCTATTGGTTTTAATGAGTTTAACGACAAAGACAACTCGGTCCTTTTTCAATTTTAGAGAGTCTGAAAAGGGATGGAAAGGAAACTCTAGTAATCCTTTTTCATCATATAATCCCTTAAGTCTGAAAAAGTATAAAATAATATGAAAGGGATGAATTTTTGATAGTTTTAACAAGCCAAAGAAGACAAGCACTCGATCTTTTTGTGTAATAATCCCTTAGGTCCAAAAAGATTAAAATCTAGAGGAGGGATAGCACTTCTGATAGCTTTAACAAGATGGAGAGGCCAATTGCTCACCAATCTTTTCATATTTTATGAGTCAGATGAAAAGAGCTTAAAGGAGACTCGTTTTTGAGGAATGAGTGATATTTTCGGGTAATAGCTAGTTCCATGTAAGTTTTGGAATTTTCCAATCACGACAGTGTTACAAGGATGGCTAACTGAATCACTCATTGCAACTGTTCCTCAAATGGGCAAACAATCAAATGGAAGCATATGATCAGCTAAAACATAGTGGAGGTGATGGTAAGAACATGACCAAGGCTCAAAATCTGATGATAATGCATTCACAATGGTTATTTACTGGAGATTGGTTCATTTTTTAATGAGCTTAAACTCTGGTGGAGCATATGCTCATCGCTTATGTTTAATTTTTAACGATCTTGAACTTTGCGTAAAACTGCTCATCCAGTTGTATAATAAGGATGTCTCATCGATGGGTTCAATTTTTAGGGAGCTTGCACCATTCGAAACTTTGCTCCGAATCCTTTCTTTATGTAAGCTAAGAACGACCAATCCTACAAGTTTAAAGGGTTGAGAATCTACAAACTAAGAAAATAAATGTTCTCTTTTCACTTACATGCAAAAAGGTTTGCATACCCCCAGGTATAGTGAAATAGAGTTTCCAGGCTACCATATAGAAGTTCTTGCATTTGCAATATTGTTCCATCCACATCGCAGACAAAACACTTCCTCAACTTAGTCCATCAGACAAAGGTGATTCTAGCTCCAATCACCTAACCTTGATGAGGGAATCTTATTCCGATCTAATCCCATTTTCCTAAATGGATGGGTGTGTCAGACTAGTCATATATCCTTCACAGAAACCTACCCTATACCCAGAGTTTTTTTGCCAAAGTAGACCAGGGTGCATGCCCCTTGGGTTTCAGTCATGGCTACTGAATTACTCGCGTTCTTCAGGTGGATGGACTGGAGATTGATGAGACATTCCTTGCGTGAAAAGACCAGTTAAGGTTGGCATTTGACTATTAACTATGTGTGAGCCAGGGAATGAAAGCTGGTCTACGAGATGGACCACTCGACCTTCATGCGGAAAACACATTACTTGAAAGAGTGAGGAGACAATGGCTCCCATGCTATAAATTTAGTCACACCCAAGGAGTAGATTATAATCTAGAGGTCCTTGGACTACCATTACGTTTAGATAAATGGTTTTCCTTCTCAAAGTTATAGGAAAATTTGGAAGGATCCCTAACGGTCGACTGGTTCCTTTGTCGAAGCCTGTTAGATTTCGCATCTCAAGCAAAAGTGATGAAAAACCGATCACTTTCCAAGCAGTTGAGGAAATGATACTCACAAAAGCCCCTTCATCTATGATAGTACTGACCATGACCATTTTGTAATCTTATACAATGATTCATAATGGTACTTTAGATGGTAGACAGGGTCTGCCTAGTAGATTCCAGTCAAAGAAAATGACTATGTTGCTCGGAGGTGGGACCGAATAACAGCCGGATATGACTCTGACGAACTTCATTCCTATGGTAAAGGAATGGGTAGATTTCCCCCATGTTCATCAGAGTTTGTGTTTATGAAAAGAATTTTAATGGTGTCATTCTCATTCTCTCCAGTGACTATATCATCTGAAGAAGGACCTTCTGAAAACAAGACTGGGTCGACTGCGTCTCGACCCGATGACTTTCGTCTAGAGTGGAGTTAGAGGGTTTATCTTCAATGATAGATGCTTTGATCGACCACGAAGATGTGTCAGCTGGAATTTCAACTAGCGATGGACTCGGCAAGAGTTTCTTGTACCCGGGAGGAAGCCATAGTGGTGAAGTAGGATGGTTATCCAAGACTTTTTTAGCTTCGTCCAGGAAGGGACAGTGGTGGACAACATGATCACCTTCACACAACCTACAAGGAAATTTATATTTTCCTTTCTGTCCAGAGACTTCGTTTTCACTAATTGACAGTGTACTCTAGACATGATCATTAGAGGTTGATGACTCCACATTGTGCAAACGAGGAGACGAGTCCCTTAAGATTCGAGGAATGCAAGGAAAATCTCGATGATAGTGGTCTCCTTTGGAAATGACACATGGAGATTTAGGTTTGGATGGTGCAGTGTGTGGATTTTTGCCAGATGATGCATGGTTGCCCCTTTTTTGCCTTTGGATCCTTCTTCTTCTTCTCCTTCCCTTTCTTCTTCTTCTCAGTTACTTGGTTTTTAGCTTTACCAGCTTCACCAAGTGAAGAGGAAGGAGGGGAGGGAGAAACAAATGAAGTAGAAGGTTGAGTGGTAACTCTAGTATCATCTAGTTTCTAATTTGATTGCTCAAGAATCCTGGTGCTTTGAACGACAGAGGTAGAGAATAGCCATATGGGCAAGCCAATTGTCAATCCTGGAAGGGACAATGTGTCCATATGAGGTGCACCAACATCTCCCCAAGAGGAGAAAGGACTAGGATTTCCCCCAAGGGGAAATCCTTGGTTGGTGGACTCCATTTTCTCAACCTAAGACCAATGAGGGAACAATGACGTTATTCCGATTAAAATAAATTTTATGATGCTTTGAGACAACTTGCTTTTTCAATTTTTAAGAGTCGAGAAAAAGCTAAAGATTACTCTAGTCGCCTTCAATTTTTAATGAGCTTGAAGTGACAAGTGCTCAGATGGAACTTTTCCTCTAAGGATTCTGAAAAGGAATGAAAAAGACTACTCTGGAAATCTAAACAAAGGGATTACCAAACCAATCACAAAACTACATAATAATTTTTATGGTACGACAGTCAATCTTCCCGAATGTTGTGTTCAGTGCATTGCGATCGATAGGGCAGCAGACACGACTTCCTAAGGAGAAAGGATATAGCCTATTGTGGTCTCCCAATATATACTTGATGGTACGTGAGAGCACAAGTTCATATTGGCACTTGTCATCTCAAAGAGGAGGAATCACCCAACCTACAATGAAAGCGATAGTTACTAGGCTTTATGACGCCGAAATACATCTCTGGCCTAGACTTCTAAATGTTGTGCATTAGGTTCCAAAGATTTTTTATGTTCATTGCATTTATTTTACAGTTGATCTTTCTTAAGAAGTTTTCCTTTAAGGTTCATTGCGTGATGTAGATATAAAATTCCTAAAATGCAATCTAAGATGATAAACAATCGTTTATTCTTCTTTTTGCAATGAAAATCCTAGCTACTAAGGAAAGAGAAGCGGGATTCTTTCAACATAGAGCAGAGAGCACACACTAGATGCACTGTCCTAAATCAAAATCAACAAGCAGTCTAAATGAAAATGCACATGCATGTATTTGTTTTCCGCTTTCTTGATGTGTGAATGACAAAAATAATTCTAAGTACAAATTTGAATTTTCTTTTCAAAACGATAGTACTAACAATTTTCTCTTCAAAATATGAAAGGAGGATAATGACGACACTTTGCGATTTTGAATTGAAAACTGCTTTCAACACTTGAAAAAATATTAATTCAAATAAAATACAAGAGTAACAGTGTAAGCGACCATCAATAATAGTAGGATTCCTTTCTTTGACTGAAAATGAAGCTTGCGACACTTCCAAATAAAAAGACGTCAGTTCGACTAAGCTACTTCTTTGTAAAGGAGAACTGTAAATGGTGAACAATACATAAAAACGTTCACAATTATTTGTACAATGGAGGCTGAATGATGCAAAGGAAGGGAGTTTCCACAGTGGTATACTGATCAAAGACAATAAAACTCCTTAATAAAGCTGAAGAGAGTGAACAAAAAACCAAAATCTAGAGGCAGAGACAGTGTTATCTAATCATCGCACCTATAACACAGGGAAACAGGGATGCATCTCACTTACTGCACACAGGAGGTGCGATGCATCCAGATTTCCTAGAGGAGAAGGTGCGACGGTCTTGCGATGAGACTTCAACTTGGTTTCTGGTCATAGTTTGTAGCTTAGTTCAGGGATTTAGGCTGAGCTAATGATAGTTAGAAAATGCAAATCATAGGAGTTGATCTAATGAGGTTACTTGAGCCACCACTAGGGCAATTAGGATGTTTACAAATCAATTCTTCAGTTTATAAACAAAACCCTAAGATAGACTGAAGCAACATTGATCTACTTTGCACTTGCATAGCAAATCTAGTTCGAAGCCTAGCTAGCTTAACTTCAGGCTCCATCTGTAGTTTATAAAGCAAACAAATATAGAGAAGTAAAAAATCTATTCGCTCCCCAACGGAGTCGCCATCTTGTTATCGGGAAATTTAGTGTCCATGCAGAGCTGCTAATCCCACTAAGATGGGTAACTATCTTAGAAACAAACAAACTAAAGTTACTTTCCTTTTCCTTTATGAGAAGTAGATAGGAGAGGGGCAAAGAATACCAACCTCAACCTTTCGCTTGGTTCTTTACTTGTTCCTTCTCCCCTCTGATAGATCTTTGCCATTCCCTTGATTACGTGCTTCAAGAGTACCTGTAAATTCAAAGCAGCATAATACCTTCAAAGTACAGAGATCTACAATCATAAACAATATAGGACCAGATGTATATTTACCACATAAATGCATATATCATCAAACATACAAGAATGTGGAGGAAAACTTGAATAGCTTTATTTATAGAAAGATTAGAAGAGAGGATTACAACCCATTGATCTAACCCAGCATCATCCTCCCAGCATGAAAGCCCTTCTTCACCTCATGAAAAGCTTAGTTCACCCAACACTATGATGTTCCACCAGGAAACCAACAACACTTCCTTACAAGATATCAAATTCCAGCCCCTGGATCTCTCAGATGAGGGATCGATATATAGATGTTTGTAGGGGGGTGATTCAGCTTCTGGGATTTTGATTAGTGTCCTCTCTCTGTTAGTTCTTGGTTCCACTTGGAGATTCATGATCTCTTACTCATCCTTGGGCGAATTCAAAGAGGCAAGTGTCACAGGAGAAGTTTCTGGAAGATTCCATGATCATCCACCTTGCAAACTGTCACTACCATTTGTCTACTCTCTCCCATCACACCCTACAAAAGGGGTTTTCAGTATGCATCACACTTTTTGCATGTGGGAGGTGAGATGCATCGCACCCTTAGCACTGAGCAGTCTGTATGGTCTAGTTTTGACCAGTTCTGAGAAGTTCTCCATGGAGAACTTCTGGGAGATGATGTAATCAGCTGACCTTGTTCCTTTAGGGTGTGAAACAACACTTGTGGGGACTTAGAATTCCTTGTTTTATGGACATATACTATTGGGGTTGCAGTGCCCAAATATGTCTATAACACTGATGGGTGTTATTGGAAATCTATCCCACTAACCCTATACCTACACTACAAAGATTGTTTGGCTCTAATACCCAAGTGGGCTCAATCTATGCATGTTGATTTATTAAGGTGTAGTGTTTAATGTCTTGGCTTGGTAGTGTTAACCAAGCTTTCATTCGCTTAAGGTGTGAGTGTGTGTAAAATATGTGTCAAGCGGATGAATTAATTAAGCATGTTTCATGATGCCATATGCTACTTAAAGTAAAATGCTGAAATACTGTAAATGAATCTGAAATGACAAAAAATTGAACAATCAATTAAGCATACACAAACACACCCACAAGGGAGACTATGCAGCTAGGAAAGAGAAGGAAAACAAGCTACTCAAAGACGCATAAATAGGCCAAAAATATTTGATGTCAAGGGACTCGAATCTAAAGGCTCTAGGCTACTGAAAAATGGTGTACATAGACAATGAAAATTAGAGGTGGTAACTACTATAAAGGACATGTATGATGCTCTAAGATCTAGGATGCTCAAAGGGAGCCTGGGGGGAAAGAAAACCAAAACTCTAAAGTGAGAAAAGGAAAAATAAACATATCCAATGGATTTGAAAAGTGATGGACCAGATCTAAAAAACAGAGGCTAAAAATGTTGAAAACCCTAGACTCCTCACTCAACAAATGTCTTCCTACAAATGTGGAGTACTATAAAGCCTAGGGGGCTATTTCCTTCCTCAAAGAGGAAAAATAGGTGGATCCATGCCTAAGGGAGATGGATTAACATAAATGGAAAAACCCAAACCGGTTTGGAGACAACACTTCTGGACAAATCGTAAAAAATTGAAAATATTTCAGAAATGTTGGGGGGTGTAGGCACTGACCTGTTTCCTGAGCTAGCAATATTCTAGGTAAAAAAGTGCACTCTGGACATAGGGAGCGCACTAAATAGCCAAAAAAGTGCGCTTTATTTCTGCTTGTGTTGGTCGGCAGCTTTCAGATGGATGTTGTTGTCTCCTACTCGAATGGTACTCGCGACCTCCAGAAAAGACCAAGAACCCTTAAGAATATGAAAATACGAGAAAATAAGGCTTAGAATTGGAAATAAATTTGAAAGGCCTAAAAAATCGCTGAAAAACTCCGCAATTTCTTAAACTTCAATCACCCAAGAACTTGGTTATTAAACCAATGGAGTCACCATTTGTTGAATGACAAATGGTTAACTAAAGACCCAATGGGGTCGCCATTTGTAAGTATGAAAATTCCTAGAAGATGTACCAAAAAACCTCACTTAAGTCACTAGATGACAAGTGACCCTAACAAAAATTTGATGGTTGTCGTTGTTCTAGATTTGCAACACAAATGAAAAATATGCAGTAAAAGAAAACCAGATTTAAAACAAATAGCAGCAGAATGATAGATCCAGAATAATAACCCAATGGAAAGACGATTTTAAACAAATAAACCTTTATTGATAACACCTATTGGAAGATATCTACAGATTGGTCTTTACCTCCCCCTCTGTGGGATGGGTCCTTTGATATCCTTGATGCTTCAAAAATAGATTCCCTTTCTCAATCCTGTGAAAAACCCAAACAAAGTGAAGAACTCAAGTGGGAGCTCAAGAAAAAATGACGATAATGTTGACAATGATAATGATCATGGTGAGGAATGGATGAGAACCCTTCCTTATATAGCAAAATATGGAGTTAATCTCGAAAATGGAGAATAATAAAATATTATTGACCAAATTCAGATCTAACTACTTGGAATACTTTATTATATTTGTTGGAGAGGGAAAAGGAATTTAAATTGGTTAAATTCTTTTATTTAGAAATAATTAACAAATAAAATGGTTTATTAGCTATTTTACAAGAAAAAAGAAAGGTCTGAAATCAAAATAATTATTAAATAGTGATTTAATAATTATTCTAATAACAGAAATAAGGAAATTCAGATAAATGATCATTTATGTAAATATTCCTAAGGGATTTAGTCAAATGGGACAAGGAATAATTATTAAATAATGACTTAATAATAATTCATAGAGAAAATTAAATTAATAATGATTTATCTAGTTATTCTCATGGAGTTCTTTTATTTAAATAAGAAAATAATTTAATAAAAGTGGTTTACTAAAGTATTTTCCACACTGAAAGTGATTTTACTATGTTAAAATTAAATTCACGTGGTGTATTTCAATCCACCTAGTTAGAAATGGCCAAGTGATCATTTTTTGGTGATAACACCTACTTGAAACAGAGCTTGTCAAAGTAATGGATTGCACATCTTCGAAAACTATATAGGAGAGTATGAGAAACTTATATAAATGGAACAACAAGGCAAATAAAGTTAAATTCCAAGGTTTTAGGATGTAATTTGAATATTTAAACGTGCATGATTATGAAAATACTGCAAAGTAACTTTTAAGAGTTGATGAAGTTGTGAACACCATAAGAGGGCTTGATGAGAATCAAGATGAACATGTGGTACTTAAAAAAGTGTTAAGATCTCTTTTGAAGATATTTAATCCCAAGGTGTCAACCATTGAAGAAATACCAAATATGAGCACTCTCACTCTAGATCAACTCCTTGGAATACTCACTTCCTATGGGATGAGAAGTTCTAAAGGAATGTCTACAGCCAAAGAATCATCCTTAAAAGAAGAAAATAAATGCAAGGATGAACATGCTGACACATGTTGTGAATCAAATGAAGAAGAAGCTAGCTTTGTGAGAAATCTCGAGCGAGGATCACACAAATACAAACGTAATCTTCCCTTAAAATGTTTTAATTGTGGAAAAGTTGATCATTATGCATCAATGTGTTTTGGAAAGAAGAAAAAGGATTATGATTGTATATAAACGTTTAAGAAGGATAAGAAGAGAGACTTATATGCTCAATATGAGATCTCTTCAAAATGTGAGCCCAACCAATCCTTAGATGAGGACATAGATGATGAGGGCCCTACATAATTTATGTTGATGGCTATAGAAAATATGAAATTTGAGGCTATTAGTTTTGATGATAAAGAAGGAGAAGTCGATTTTGAAGGAGAGATGGTAAGTGCACTTGAGGAAATAAATAGGCTGAGAAAGAAAAAAAAACCCAGAAGGGATCTTTGATGAAAGATAAGGTTAAGGTTGTTGAGCTATTACTTGTGCAATTAGAAGAAGGAGAGAAAATCAAAGAAACATTGAACCACCAGTTGAATGCAAAACTTCAAGTATGTGTGAAGTTAGAGGGAGAGATTGTATTTCTAAGAAAGGAGTTGGAGAAGGAGAAAAAAAAATAAGCTTTAATAAAAAATTTAGTAAAGAAACTAAAAATTTGAATGAGATATTAAAGGCTCAATGCATTTCTAAAGATCAAATTGGCCTAGGATTTGATGCTGATTCTAGCATAGTAGTTGAGTTAAAAGGTAAAAAGGTGATTACCTTCATTCTAGCAGAAGAAGGAGCTATCAAGAAACAAGAGACAAATACTCAGTCAAGGAAAAATCTGCAACAACAACAAAAGAAGAACTATGTCTATGAAAATCTATTTGCTCAAATTTTTTCTTAGCACAGAAGGAAGCCATCCAGGTACAATGATGTCTTCCCTGAATAGTTTTATGTGCACAAATTATGGCCACAAAGTAGCAAACTGAAAATTTAATCTCTCCTACAGATAGCTCAAATCGAAGAGAATAAGTATACCAATGTACAATAATTCCTTTGCTCCCTTGAATTATCAAGTGCAGTCTTTTAAATGCCAAAATTTTGGTCATATAGTTGTCGATTGTAGGCTAAAAGTAAAAACAATTGAGCGATGTGATATTTCACTATATGCACACAATAGTGGAAGTCATTGATATTTGGATAATGGTTGTTACAAGCACATGACAAGAGATAAAAGTAAGTTTCTCACCTGGAAGCCAGTTGACAAAGGTAATGTTACTTTTGGTAATAATGCTCCAGTAAAATTAATTTCAAAAGGAGTGGTTAGTCTCTCAAATGGCAAAGGTAAAGATAAGAATATCTTATATGTTGATGGGCTAAAACATAATCTTCTGAGTGTGTCTCATATGTGTGAGAAAGGATTTGAACTTCCTCACTTTCTTCTCTATCTTCCTCATCATTCTCATCAACAATGCTTATCGGTTAATTAATGTTGGTGTGTTAAATTCTAGAGTACAGATAAGAAGGAAGTTGATCAATTCCCCTACACAAGCACATGTTGCCTTATTTTCGTTGGAGGAACCAAAGGATATTATCCAATCTGGTCAATATCAATATTGGCTAAAGGCTATGAATGAAGAATTGGACCAAATAGAGAAAAATTAGACTTGGGAACTTGTTCCAAGACCCACAAACAAAAACGTCATTGGCACAAGGTGGGTTTTCATAAATAAATTAAATGATTATGGAGAAGTGGTAAGAAATAAGGCAAAGTTGGTATATAGCTATGCTCAAATAGGAGGCTTCGATTTTGAAGAAACTTTTTTTATTGTTGCTAGATTAGAAGAAATAGGATTTTTTTTTTGGCATGTGCTTGCTTCAAGAAATTCAAAATCTATCAAATGGATGTCAATTCTGCTTTTCTAAATGGAGATCTATAGGAGGAAGTATATATAGAGAAACCAAACAGTTTTCAACTGAAAAATAAATGAAATTATGTATGTAGACTTAAGAAGGTTTTAGATGGTATAAAACAAGATCTTAGAGCTTGATATTCTAGGCTAGACAACTACCTGAACAAGTGTGGATTCAAAAGAGGAGAAACTGACAACAACTTATATGTCATACGAAAGGATGGAAAAATCATTGTGGTGGTAGTATATGTTGATGATATCGTATTTTCAAGTAATAAAAATTTGTTGAAAAATTAATTTGTAGTTGATATGAAGGAAAAATTCTAGATGTCCATGCTTGGAGTGCTTTCCTACTTTCTTGGATTGTAAATAGCACAAAATCCCAAAGGCATATTTATATCTCAAAGAAATTATCTCAAAGAAGTGTTGAATAAATTTGGGATGAAAGAATGATTTTTACTGAGGACTCTAATGGTGAAAGGTTCCAAGCTTAGCAAGCTGGATGAATCTCTAGTAGTGGACCAAACTTTACATAGATCCATCATTAGTAGCCTTGTATATTTGACAACTTCAAGACCAAACATCATGCTTGTTGATTCTATGGTTGGAATATTTCAAGTAGCTCCCAGGAAAATCAATCTATTAGAAGTGAAGAAAATTCTTAGATATCTCAGAGCAACAATGGACTATGAACTTTCTACACTAGAGATAAATATTTCTCATTCACTATTTATGCTAATGTTGATTGGGTAGGTGATATATATTATTGAAAGAGAAAAAGTGGTGGTGCTTTATTTCCTGGAGTAAGTCTTGATTCGGGGTTGAGAAAGAAGCAAGCTTCCATTTCCTTATCTACAACTAAAGCAGAATATGCTACAACAACTTCTTGTTGTACTCAACTACTATGGATGAAGTAGACTTTACACGATGTACAGGTGTTTTATGATCAACCAATCCCCATTGTTTGTGACAATACAAGTGCAATCAACATGTCAAAGAATCCACTTTTCCCTCCAAGGTCAAGCATATTCCCATCAAGTATCATTTACTGAGAGAGGAAGTAGTAACTCAGATTATGAAATTGGAGTATGTTACCAAAGAGCAGGTTGTTGATATCTTCACCAAGCCACTTCTTAGAGAGAAATTTGAGTGTTTGAGGCAAATATTGGGAGTTGTGCCTCTCGCCTCCATCCACTATCTCTTCCTTTAATAGGAAGAAAGGAAATTGTTGCATTATAATCATATTAAGGTGAAGCTTCCAGGTCCACAGGATCAACATGATAGAGAAAGGTAGTTGAAATACGAAGCATGGTGATAGGGGAAGCATCATGGTGTCTTTTCAATTGATTTCAAAGGGGGGTATATCAAAATAAATCCAACGAACAAGGTGGAGTGATCTAGTGATCATACACAACAAAGTGTAGCAACATAACCAACAAGTAAAGGATGAGAGGAGTGACCATCTTAGGGGGAGCAGTAATTCAAAGAATTAAAAGAGAAAAATGTGTTTTGTTTGATTTTAGTGTTTCCATCAATGGCAAAGGGGGAGAATGTTTAAATATGTTATCATTGATAGCAAAAGGGTGATGGAAGCAAAGTGTTAATTACAGTCAAGAGGAAGCATTGGTGTCAAAGAAGGTCCCAAGGAGCATACTAATGGAGCAACATGATAGAATGAAAGCAAAAAGGTGTAGAGGTTTTGGTGCCAATTCAAGGGAAAAAATCATCTTAGGTGTAGGTGGAACCCACTCAGATGGAAAGATATTGGAAAAATATTTCCACTGGTATATAGAAGTCCTGAAATGACCTCCTAGATTGAAAGATAGAGACAGTTAAAGATTTATGACCCCAATGGCAAATAGTAGGGTTAAATGTGTTTAAAGGAGCCTTTGGTGTGCCGCCAAAGTTGGCACAAGTGAAAAATATAGAGGCAAAGCCTCTACATAAAACTCTGGGTATAAGTGGAGGCCACAATAGTGGTGAAGAAGTTTTTCATTGGCTAGATGTGGAGCTCGCTTGACAGGCTGCCCTAGAGCTTTACCCTAGAGGTTTCTCCCTAGAGGAATCATGTAATACCCCAAGTCTAAGTGACCGAAAGAGGAGGATTGGGATGTGTTACTGGGAATAGTGTCCACTCGGATGCTACTATTCCCACTAAGACTGGTGGCTATCTTAGAAACAAACAAGTAAAGTCTACTGTCACTTTCCTTTATGAAAATAGAAAAGAGGAGAACCAAGGAGACCAACCTTAGTCTTGTGCTTGATTTCCTCTCCTTCCTGATAGAGCTTTTCCGCTTCTTCTTCGTCTGCCCAGCTTCAAAGAGCACCTGTGGAATTACAACAACATACTACTATCAAAGAACAAAGATCTATATTCATAAATAACACATGACCAGATGTGCGTTAACCATACAAATGGATATATAAACAAGTACACAAGAATATGGAGGAAAACTTGAATAGCTTTATTAAGATGAAAAGTAGAAAGAGGATTACAACCATATGTTCTGACCCAACATCATCCTCCGGCTAGAAATCCCTTCTTCACCTCAAGTAAAGGTTAGATCACCCAACACTATGAATGTACACCAGAAAACCAACAACACTTCTCTATAAGATACAAAATTCCAGCCTCTAGATCTCTGTGATGAGGGATCCATATATAGATGATTGAAGGGAGGTGAGTCATCTTCTGGGGTCTTGATTAGTGTCCTCTCTCTGATAGTTCCTGCTTCCACTTGGAGAATGGTGATCTCTTACTCATCCCTGGTCGAAATAGAGAGGCAAGTGTCAGAGGGGAAGCTTTTTGGAAGATTCCATGATCTTCCACCTCGCATTTTTTTTCCTGCCATTTTCCATTCTCGCCATCACACCTTACAAGGAGCATTTCAGTATGCATCGTGCTTTATACACTAGTAAGTATATCATCGCACCTCTGCACTGGGTTTTTCAGTATGGTCCAGTTTTGACCATTTATGAGAATTTTAGTGGAGAACTTCTGGGAGATTGGTATCAGTTGACCTTGTTCCTTTTAGGCAATGAAGCAACACTTTTAGGGACTTAGGAGCCCTCAGTTTATGGACATTTATGATTGGGGTTGAAGTGCCCAAAAATGTTTATAACAAGATGACACCATCCCAATGGTCATACCCTAGGTGGTTCAACCTTGAGGCTACAGTTGTAGTTCATGTTGAAAAGCATCAGGAAGCACCAGGCAAGTGGAGCCCACCCGATGCGGATAGCCTTGTCGTAGTACCCCAGTGCAAATATCTTTGGTGCATAAAGGGATGGATTGGGAGGAAAGTGTCGAGCCACGATAGTGAAGAGAAAATAAATAGGAAGTTAAGGGGGAGGCCCACTCCGCCATCTCAGCTCACACAGGACGAGCCAGGAAGTTAAAGTATGGAGGTAAAATAGAACAAGCAGGAAAGCAATGGGCTACGTGGCATCTTTCCGGGGGCACTAGAGATAGCTCATTAGATGGGTTCTATGTTTTGAGAAGTTGGTTCCTCGCATAGTTTATCGAACATATCAACAACAAAGAGTTACTCTAGGGGAACCCATCCTAAAAAAAAAATCTGCTCAGGAATGGTGCTAGAGACTAAAGGCTTGCACCTGACAGTTTTCAGAAAAACAAAATAACAAAGAAAATGGTCACAAAACAAGGTCTCAGAGGATTTGGAGGACCTTTTCTCTCCCCTCTAGGAAGACAGGTGGCAGCTTGTGATTGGTTGAGACAATGTTAGAGGATGACATTAGCATGGACACGTGGCAACAAGATTCGACGTTTTCAAGTACTTAAAGGGGCTATTTTTGTGTGACATGTGTCACCACTCAAAGGTTGACATGTGGCAACAATGATGTGATGGTGATGTCATCCTAGTGGAATAAGCCAGAATATTTATAAAAGGTGCAAAGAAAAATCACTGAGTTGTAAAGTATCGGGACACGATGGAAGGGAACAGGGTGGGAACCAATGAACAAAGGGTCAAGTGGACCCTGTCATCTAGTTCATCCTAGTGTATGAAGTTACAAAAGTTCAATAATGAGGTACAAAGAGTATGCGTTGGGATAGCAGGGGCTACGGGTTAAGTGTCTGCTCCAAGCCTTATGCCAGAGACACCACCAGGGGCACGACGAAAATTGAAAGTGGGGCCAACCCTTGATCCTGCAATCATCTAACTCTTAAAGAGTTGCAATTAGATAGAAGAGTCAGGATCAGGAGTGATAACCTTTGGGCTGGTCTTTGGTCACCTCGCATACAGGTGTGACCAATGGTGCAAATCTGCTTACAAAAAACAAATAAGGCCCTCAAAGGGCTCCAACAGGCTATGCACCTGGAGCCTAAGTGAGTGGTTGTGAAGACCAGGTCTTATGGTGGAAAAATAGGTTGTGGTGATAATGAAAGAGGCTAAAATTTAAATATAGTGGAATTGTCTATTTGGCAGTAAATTTGGAAGTGAAGTCAAAGTTAATTTCATACAAAAATAGAAGGAACATTGTTAAATCCTATAACAAATATAGAATTGAAGAAAAAATAGTTTCACTCAAAGTTTGAGCCTAGAATGATAGATCAAGGTAGAGAAATTAGTCAACATAGTTAGAAGACTAAAATGAATAGAACAAAGGAAAAAAATAGTGATGCATGTATAAATTGAAGAAGACAAAATTAACAAAGGAAAAAATATAAAATAAAGCCTAATCAAGCAGAATGAAACCATTTTTTTTTTTGGAAAGAGCTTTTCGAGGAGTGAGATGTTGGTATCGTGAAGTTGGTGTTCTCATTAATCATAGATTGTTGAAGGTGGTGTTGACTGAGATTTAATTGTTTTGAAAACATAGAAGGAATTCATATTTCTAAGTGTGAAAAGGGATGAAAGATTGAAACAGTGAGTGTCTAGCAAGTTGTAGCTTGTTGATTAGGGGTTAGTTCTCATTCCAATGGGTGCTAGAGAATAGGTAGGGTTGTAGCTCCATTCAATTGTAGCTAATAAATTAGGAAGTTCTAGCTTCCTGTTGGTTGTAGCCATAACTTTGTAATTGCAAGTTGTAGCTTTCCCTATAATTGAATGAAGAGCAGTTCTGAAAGTTACTTGTGTTCCATTGTGATTATTGACATTAATCTCTATTATGTTTATTTAATTTATTGCTGAAGTATTCAATGGTGTGAATTAAGTAAAACAAATTTTTAAAGTTGATAATTTTTTTACAATACTTATTCATCCCCTCTAAGTATTGTCCTATTTTACAACACAATGTGAGAGACATAATTTTCAAAATTATTATTTATACCTCTACCCCTCCTAGGATTTGGACTTCTACCCCTCTTAGTAATGCATATTGAAAAAAAAATACAATGAGAAAACCAAATAAGAAACTATGAAAATGCTTGTTGAACTATAGTAACTCAAATTCAATCTAATGCCATGGCTTAAAAAAAAATACATCTACAACAATCTTGAAAATAACAAATTATCCCTCTAATGAACAATAATATAAGAAAACCTACTAAAATTAATAACGAAAAACTCACCTCTACTGCTGGAAAAGAATTTAGTCAAGAATTTACTAGAATCTCTCCTTAGCACCTCCCCAATAATGACACCAAAATGTTGGTTGTAGTATTAGATGTATTAATGATCCAACATTAATTATCTATTAGATGATTTTACACTTTAATATGTAGCACAATAAATTCCCGAAGAAACTCCAAATGTCTACAATCTAAATCCTTACTTCTAGTCTATTCTCCAATACCTTCTAAATTTCCTGCACTTACTTGTTAACTCCTGATCAAAACCCTATAAACACTTGATAGTTTATTAAAAAAAACCCTATACTACCCATCAAACTTCAAATTGTTAAATTGTTGAAAATGGAAACAAGAAATGCTAAAAATAGCATTTCTATAAATAGCATTTTGGGTACCAGTGTTGGACATAGCAACAAGGAACGAAAAATGGGAGTGCTAAAAATAGCATTGCTATAAATAACATTTCAGGATGGATTCCAATTTTAGTTAGTACCTAAACTAAAATTGAGAGGTAAAATTTGAATTTGTTCTTAGCAGTTGTTTGATTAGTAATTAATTAATTCATCTTGAGTTAATTAGTTGTAGGAAATCAAACATGAAGTCTATGTGAAGACATGCAACATTTTCTCCATTGATTGAGGAAGTTGTCCCTTGATTAAAGGAGATCAAGATGAGTTGTACTTTGAGTTGTAATTAGTTAGCTCAGTTACTGAGTTAAGTCCAGTTAGATTAGTTCAAACAGTTTGTTGAACAAATTGTGAGTTTAGTTAGTTAATGCATGCATGCATGCATGTAATTGTTGCACTTTAGATAACTGAATATTCTCTCATAAATAACTCATGCATGTTAGTTTAGTTAGAGACCCAATTGAGATCAGATGATGGGATAGTGTACTATTATTTGGAGGATTTTTCCTATATAAGAAACTCATCCATGCAAATGGAATTATCTCCTTCAGGATTGTGCAGTTACTATTGAGCCAAGTGAGCAGTGTGAGGCGGAAATTCACACAAGTGGAAGCACTAGACCCTAGAAAAAACTGCACAAGGAAATAGGAGGCTTAGAGGGCAGAGAAGAAGGTTTGTGAGAAACCTTTAACTATCTATGAGCAACAGGGGGATTGTGCTGAGAGCTAGATAGCTTGTGAGCTAAAGCTTTGTGTAATCCAGACTATTTTCCACTTGTATGATAATACAGAGATCAGGGTTTTTAACTGAGGCTTTCCCCAAAGTATTTTTCTATGTTCATATGTGATTGATTTCTTCTTCTCTGTTATATGTGTTCTAAATGATCTAACTCAAATTGATTAAGATTCCACAAAGTTTGATTGTAGAAGTAGATCTAGTATTTTGCTTTAGTATATTGGGTAATATGTTGATCTATAATGGGAAATTCTACATGGTATTAGAGCGAGGTTTTGTAGAAAATTTCTACATGGTATCAAAGAAAAGGTGATCAAAGCAAAGAACGATATACAAAGAAGGGAGAAGTTTGAAGTTTGAAGTTCCTGATTATAGAAATCGAGTTCTTATCACATCTCAATTTCACCAATGGTGTTCAACGGTTTAAGACTCGAGTATGCCCTTGATGATAGCTCGAATTATATAGCCTAGAAGGATCACATGGAAGCAGTAATAGAGGATAACGATCTAAAGGACTTCATTGATCAAAAAGTCCCCAAGCCCACAGCGGCTAGTGCTACAAAATTGGCAGAATGGAAGAAATGTGTCGCTAGAGAAAGGAGAATCCTTCTGGAGGGAGTTCGAGACCACATAGTCTCGAGTCTCCATGGGAAGGAGACACCATTTTCAATGTGGAAAACATTGAAATATCTATATTAGAACAACAACGATCAGATGAAGCTAGCACTGAAAGGCAATCTTTAGAAAATCAAGTGTGAAAAGGGCAACACAATCTCTTCATATCTGAACAAGCTCACCACCTACAAGGATGAGCTTGGAAGTGTAGGGATCATGACAACTGATGATGACATGGTGAGTCTAGCTCTCCTCGGTCTTCCTAAAAGATCACATAGATATAAGGCTCGGTAAACAGAAGAGACAAACTTCCAGATTGGGAACGACTTTGGTTGGATCTGATGTAGGAGGAGATACGAAGAAGCACCAGAGATGGATCATCTTCATCCAAGGAGGATGAAGAAAATTGTGCCTTAGTAAGTAAGGCAAAGAAAGGGAAGGAGAAAAATTCTCATCCCAAATTGAGTTCTTCCTATGGTGTGAAGAAGTTTGACAAATCGAAAGTGTGATGCTTTCATTGTCATGAGGTGGGCCATTTCGCTACAAATTTTCCACTGAAGAAATCCAAGATAGGATCCAAAGAAGGATTTGAAGGTTAGGCATTGGCCTCATAGTTCGAGTTTGATTTCACACTCTTTGCATGCATGGTTTCATCCATGGTAAGATGTGGTTGGTTTCTTGACAGTGGAACTTCTTTCCACATGGCCGACGACAAGAGTTTGTTTAGTACCTTGGAGGAGAAAGATCTCCAAATACTCATAGCAATGGGTAATGATGAAAATTATAGTGTCTCAAGAGTAGGCACAATTGTTTTTCAGAGGGAGCATGGAGCTCGCATTACCTTGATAGATGTGAAGTATGTGCCATGATTGAAAGAAAACTTGGCATCGATCGCAATGCTGGAAGGCAAAGGCTATGATGTAGTCTTAAATAAGGGAAAGGTTTTCCTTAAACACATCACCACGAGACAGGTGAAGCAGATCGGTTCACGAGTTAAGAAACTATATGCTCTTGAGGTTCAAGATGCATGCAAAGCCTCGAGGAGCAAGGCAACTATTGGAGACTTGGTGGTTGAGATGGAGAGTATATTACCTCTCAACATGTAGTGCCGAAAGAAGTCTCAGACAATTGTGGAGGAGCCACAATTGGTGAAGCAACTTCAGGAGGTTATGGAGCGGCCACTATTGGAGAAGCTGAGAGGAGATCGAGTGGAGGTATCCACTCATGCAAAGACCTCCAGTAGGGGGAAATTTCGAGCCAAGTGCCCAGAGGGAGCACATGCATCCATACCTCTAGGTAGGAGGTGGGGCAATGTGGACTGATAGTCCCAAGAACGCTGGAATAGGGGCAGGATCATTGAGGTACACAACCTCTTCGATTAGACGTTGCTGTGGGAGCCCCGATGAGGAGTAGCAGGACTAGCTGAGTGGGTGGAGATAGATGCAGATGGAGCGATAATGAGAGCTACAATGCAGGAATCCCAAGAGAACACAAAGCTAGCAGGCTACAACAATGCAAGAGGCATAAGAGTGTTACACCTATGCAGGATGGCACAAAGAGGTGTGCAGCAGTGTGAGATGCATGGAATGTTGCAGTAGCTCGGAGGTCATAAAAGGAGCACTTGTCAGTGACAGAGGGAGCTTTAGCATCAGAGGGTGTTTCTAGCCCAACTGGGGGGTCAGTTGGGAGATTTTTGGTTTCTAGAGTTGCTGGAGCAATAACACTTGGGAGAAGTGTTGCATGTAGAACATTCCAAAGGTTTAGGATCGGGTTCGAGTTAAATGCCTTTATTGTTGAGAGGGAGTGTTGAAAATGGCAACAAGAAATGCTAAAAATAGAAATACTAAAAATAGCATTGCTATAAATAGCAGTTAAGGTACCAGTGTTGGACATAGCAACAAGGAATGAAAAATGGAAGTGCTAAAAATAGCATTGCTATAAATAGAATTTCGGGATGGATTCCAATTTTAGTTAGGCCCTAAACTAAAATTGAGAAGTAAAATTTGAATTTGTTCTTAGCAGTTGTTTGATTAATAATTAATTAATTCATCTTGAGATAATTAGTTGTAGGAAATAAAACCTGAAGTCTATGTGAAGACATTCAATAGTTTCTCCGTTGATTGAGGAAGTTATCCCATGATTAAAGGAGATTAGGATGAGTTGTATTTTGAGTTGTAATTAGCTAGCTTAGTTAACTGAGTTAAGTCTAGTTAGATCAGTTCAAATAGTTTGTTGAACAAATTGTGAGTTCAGTTAGTTAATGCATGCATGCATGTAACTGTTGCACTTTAGATAACTGGATATTATCTCATAATTAACTCATGCATGTTAGTTCAGTCAGAGACCCAGTTGAGATCAAATGATGGGACAATGTACTATCAGTTGGAGGAATTTTCCTATATAGGAAACTCATCCATGCAAAAGGAATTATCTCCTTAAGGTTTGCACAATTACTACTGAAACAAGTGAGTAGTGTGAGGAAGAAATTCACACAAGTGGAAGCACTAGACCCCAGAAAAAATGCACAAGGAAATAGGAGGCTTGGAGGGCAGAGGAGAAGGTTTGTGAGAAGCCTTTGACTGCCTATGAGAAGCAAAGGGATTGTACTGAGAGCTGGATAGCTTGTGAGCTAAAGCTTTGTGTAATCCATACTATTTTCCAATTGTATGATAATACAGAGATCGGGGTTTTTAGTTGAGGCTTTCCCCAGAGTATTCTTCTATGTTCATGTGTGATTGATTTCTTCTTCTCTGTTGTATGTGTTCTAATTGATCTAGCTCAAATTGATTAAGCTTTTGCAAAGTTTGATTGTAGAAGTAGATCTAGTATTTTTCTTTAGTATATTGCATAATATTTTGATCTACAGTGTAAAATTCTACATAAATCTCTTATGAACCCACTAAGTAAACCAATCAAAATGACTTTTTTACCAATCTAAAAGATCCCAAATAAATAAACTCTACAATCCAAATGATTCCAACATCAAATAAAAATTTCAATCTTTTAATAAACCTCTACCAAAGTTCCTACACTAAATCCTCTTTCCTCTCAATTCTATGTGCAAGAAAAATAATCAAAATCACTCCACTTTGTGTGTAAACAAGAAACTGAAAGTGTGATAAATATATCTTCAATTCTTTTAATGCAATAAGGTGTATCAACTACAAAATAAAGGTCATTGTGTGAAAAATAAACCTCACTCCAAACTAATGTTTTCTCAAACCTTAAAACACACTTCAACAAGTGATCTCTTCAGACCAAATTAAGAAATTGAAATCAATAATAACCACACTCATGCAAAAGAGACACTAACAAAAAAATATCCAATGAAAAGATACATACAATATCACAAGTAATAATCTCGCTCATTCAATCATGTTCCTACACTCAGTGTGTATCAATCGTCACGAGTGCAAAATCTCAAAAATATGAATCTTTGTTCAAATATGCAAGTGCTAAAATTAAATCAGCTATAGTTACCAACAATAAAATAATTAAGTGATTGAATAACAAAATCAAACTAAGTGACCATACATTATTTTTATATCAATGGTTCATGAACCGAATAATACTCTAGCTTACAACTGTCTTAGGTAACAATTCCAATTTATTTTCAAGTTTTTCTAATAACTAGGGTTATTAATGTCATAGTAAAATTTATATTGGGTAAGTATGGATTGAGTCTTAGAAAAAATGAAATTGTAAACTTACTCCATAATTTTGAAAGCCTTGTGTATTTGATAAACCCTAATAACAATCCAAGCAACACAATTTCTCAGGCTCACAAGGTAATATATTTATATGGCAACAAAGGGTTGGTAGGGTTGGGTGAAACTTCCACCCTAGTGTCAAAATAGATTTCAAAAGTTAAGACTCTAGGTCAGACAAACTTGAAAATTCAAGTACACCTTCTCTATTTTGTGATAATCCACTACAAACCAAATAATATCATCAAGTTGCACTAAGCTCAAACAATAGTCCTAGGTCTTGTTATCGATCCTTTAGTAACTAGGGTTTTATAGGTGTTGTTAAGCTTCAGGTAGTTATAATTTCAAGTCTTAATACCAGTCAGATCTAACTTGGTATCAAATCATTTAAATATCTTGAGAGGCTTGATATACTCCTCACAACCTTTGAGTAGGAGCCCCAACCAGAAAATGAATGGTTTCCAAAGTGGTGGTTTCAAAGACGTGCCTTAGATGTGATAAATGCATACAATGATATATACATGACTTCGGTGACAACAAGTTTACGAACTTTGTAAAGTATCATATCCAATGCATGAAGGGTTCCATCACATCAAAGGGAAATTAGTGAGCCTTTAAGAAGCAAGTAGTAATACTAGATTAGAATATACACATAAGCAATACAAAATAATTGTTAGTTAAGCTGCAAAATAGTTCACAAGATAACAAAGATTGCAATAACATAAACAACAATCATCTAAAAAGATACATACTAAAGTAAAGGAATTATTTCATTAGCATAAGTGAAAGTGAAACAACACATGTCACAAATATATAAATAATAGTCTTACTACATTCACAACATATACATGAAGACATGCTGGCTCTGATATTTTATTATAGAGTGAAAGTACCAAGCATACAATTACATCGATAAGACACTGACCTCAATAGTGGAACATGAATCCAACACTTGCTTCTCCAATGAATGATATTCCTCCTATGTTAAATTATATATGCCAAGGATTGAAATAAAATCTTCCAAGCCTTCAGTTCCAAGCCCTTTGCTTGAGTTATCAAGGTTTATTTATAACAAACGAGATGACTCTTCATTTCCCATTGTGACCTTTGAGATTTTTTCATGACTCTTTGAATTCTTTTGTCTATTACTAACCAATGAATTTCCATATTCCATAATTGACACTTGGACTTCCACTTACATATTTTGTTTCTAATATAAAATCCCATATAGGAAAAAAATGGGTAGGGCCTATTAAGACACACCTAATAAGACAAATTAGACATATTAAGCTTGAGTTTGGGGAAACTCTAGCTCATCAAATTCAATTTGTAAATATTCAATTACATAGTGATGCTAAAATTTGTATTTTTTGATGGTCTCCTCAAAATTTACAAGAATATTAGGATGATAGAAGACTCTAGCTTCAATTGCATCTGGGAAGATAGTTTGGAACCGATTTGTGTCTCCTTGTTTAATAAGAACAACATAGTATTAATCTTAGCAAGGACACCAATATTTTTGTGCATGGTGTGTCTATTAATCTCTAAGTCTTGCTTGGTAGAAATATTCTTCATTTGGTCCAAGTGTTTTGAAACTTCCTCCTTGATCACATTTTCTCCCTTTTCCTCTATAAATGACCCGACTAAAGGGGTCTTATGAAATTTCACCAAGCAGTCCACACCATTGCACAAATGTGCATAAGAAGATAAGATGCTCGCTATGAAAGCATTGATATATGTATTTCTTTGCATAAGCATTTTGACTTCATCTTTCTCCAACTCAACTTGTTGTCTTGTTTTCTTATCCAATTATGATGGTGTGTCTCTATACTTCATTCCCCATTCATGAATTGTGGTGATGACTGCATGAATGAATTTCAAATATTTTTCAATCTCCTGTGATTTATTCTACATATAATTCAAGGAGAAAACTTATTTATGCATGATGACCAACTCCTCATAAAAATTCATAATAGTGTCTCCTCATACTTGAAATTCACCATATATAACCACTTGAAGCTCCTTCAAGTAAACATGTGTGGAAGACAACTTCAAAGTTTCTTCTTGGAGTTTTCCTGTTTGTTTTCTCGCAAATTCCAAATCCTTTACCATTTGTTTATTTTCTGCTATTAAATAATTTATATTTTGCTTTGAAGCTTTTGCAAAGGCCAATTTAGTTGTGACAATGGTTTGAGGATTCCTTCTGGTATCTATGACAATCATCCTTTCTATATTAATGAAAGAAGGATGTGTGAGGTCATTTGGGAAATGCCTCTTCCTTTCTTGCATAATTCTTCTTTGAAGCTCATTGAAAGCAGGTACAAATATTAATGACCAGGCTATCATCTAATTGAGAAATTTCTTCTTCATCACCTGGAGCCTAACCATTTGTAGGATGAGGAAGAGATTGACTGATGATATGTTTTGTATTGAACATAAAATCAACATCTTGTTTCTATTGCCTATGTTCTATATCCATGTCTTGGACAACTATTATCTCTTCAATCTCTTGATGTTGCTACTTATAGATTCTTTTGTATTTATTCTTCTACTTGCTTCAACATTGCTTCTTCTTCCCCCTTTCTTCTTAATTCTTCTTGCATCTGCTTTCTTCCTACTCTCTATTTTCTTGTTCTTCTTTCTCCCTTTTCTCTTCTTCTTTCCTCTTCTTCTCTTCTTGCTACTACTTAATTTTTATTTCTATTTCCATAACTTCTTTTAGAATAGTTGTATCCTTTTTGAACTTGTGTCTTTTCTCCTCTACAAGGTTGTGAGAAACCTTCCTTTTATATTTAATACTCATTGGGTTGTGCTCTTCTGGTTACCTTTCTTTCAGAGTAGTGTCCTACTCTAGATCCACATGGGAAGGGCTTGGCTGGCTCACTGGTGTGTGGGGCCTAGAGGCATTGCAACATTTCTTGATCTTCTCCTCCGCTATCCTAGAGAAAGTCCTACATAGCCAATTAAAATGAAACTTGGCATAGTGTTTCTTGCAAATACCTCTAGGATTTTACAGATGATAATCTATCATGCCAAACTTGAAGTTATCCAACTATTTTCATTCAGATTTTGCATCCTTCAGGTTCTTGATTTTGTAGGATCCCAGTGACAAAGGAAAACCAGGTTGGAGTGCCTTCTTATTCCCTTGTAGTACTATTGATAAGCATGTGGAAAGATGATATGCAAACTCCTCCATGACCAAATTATTTGTAGCAAACCTCGGTAATAAATGAGATGCTTTCGGGAAGCCAATCACCCTGAGGTAAGAGTCATCTAGTGAGGAAAACCAATTAGTGATTTTTTATACTAAGTTCATTGTCTCACGGGACATGCAAGGGGGTTATTCTTCAAATATCTTATGGTACAAGACTTTGAAGAAGTGATTAGCCAAATTTTCAATGACTCCTTTATAACTACACTTTAAAATTAGATTGTATTGAATGTGAACAAGAGGTTCCTTGGATGTCCATTTACAATCCATATCAGGAAAAGCATTCTGAGCACAAATACCATCCAATAGGTATCCAAACATATATAATCTATCTTTATTTCTCTTATGTGGATTCTTCATCTTGTTTACATTAATATTGATCTTCTGAGCCAAAAGTCCAGACAAATTAAATAGCACCCCCTCCATGGCAATATGATATAACATGTAAACCCATCGTTCAAGGAAGGATTCAATGTTTTTCTATCCATATATTCTGCAACATAAAGCTATTAGGTATTGGAATGTCTTTCTAAGAGATCTAGTCTTGTAAATATTACTTGGTGTCTGAAGGAACTTAGATAGCTATTTTACCCATGTATTGATAACATCCTTGGTGTTTAAATAGCTAGTGATTACAGAAAAGTGTGAATCCATGTATTCCTCAAGCTTAAGAAAGTGGTACGTCAAATGAATATCATGGGCTAAATAGGAAGAAAGCTATTTCCCACTAACATTGTTGAGGGTCATGCCCTTATCATCCAAGTGCTACAGAATCCATTCGATGAAATTTGCATAAGGTAGGACTGAGAACCTACAAACAGCCTTAGGGAAACTTGATTGTTGGATGTTAATGTACACCTATTTGTCATCAAAATCAACATTGAATTATGTAACTGTGAATGCATCTTTGACCATATGCCATGTGAAATCAGAGTCCTTTTCGATGAAGAGTTGAGTATCAGATAGAGTGGGAAATGTAATTAGAGGACTCTCAACAAATTCATCGATACTTCTCTATATGTTTTCTTTTGAGGTTGATCTCTTGGGAGGCATGATCATGACTACTAATGAAAAAGAGATGACATAAAAACCTACGGTGCTTGTACCAAAAGATGCACTTATGGAGAAACAAATTAGCTTAAGTATATCAATTCATTAATCGAAATTAAAAAAGGAAAACATTGACTAAGGAGTATTGCATATTTCTTGGGCTCTCGGAGGCTAGGTAGGCTTTGGAATTGCACACTGCTCAGTCTTAGTAGATAGGGAGGAAGCTTGAGGCTTGAGAATATTCAATGCACAACCTCAGTTGGGTAGAAGAGAGAAGGAACTACAAAATGCATATTATTAGAGGCCAAGCCTTAAAATACAGGGTTGGATCTATGAAATTCACACCTAGGCAAGCCAATTATTGTGCATTGTGTAATATCAAAGGCTAAGAGGTGAGCTTGATTCTTGAGGTTGTGAAATGCACAATTGGGGAGGCAACAACTACTGAAGGATTCATTTGTTTTTCAAGGGAGAGAGAGAAACTTTGAGATATGAAGATGGAGCAAGAATAAGTGTAGGCTAGCCTTAGTATGAGTTAGATCTATCAACAAAATGGGAAAAAAAATATCATGCAAAAGAAAAAACATGCATTCAAAAAAAGACCTAGTAGCGACAACTTAGTAAATAAAAGGTAAGAAGGCGATGTGACACTTACGAAAAATTAATGAAGAACCAAAGAAACACTTGTACAAGCTAATAATGATAGAAACTCAAGATTCGATGAAAATAAATGGGAAATATAATACTCATAGAGACAAAAGCATCAGAAAAGAAACAAACAACAATGCATGAGAAATTTACCCATAAAACCACTGCAAACCATGTTCAAAGCTCTTATTATCACTGCGACAGAGACCTTCCAAAATTTGGTATACATTTAATTTTTTTATCCTATTGTGGATTTTTCAATCATTCATTTCATATTCACTTTATAGTTGATTGATGCTTTGTTAAGTATTATAGTCTTCTTCTCAATTTGTAAGTGTCAAAGTCACCTGCTCACACATGCTCAGTCTACAAAAGTTCATGAGGGAACTCTTTTATGAAAGCATGAATAGGAATAGAACAATTACATCAAGACAATGACTATGCAATGTTCAATCTATGTCGACAGTCAGTGCACACTTTCATCGATAGTCTCTAACTTTTGGTTGCAATCGTTCTTCTATTTCAGTGAGTATTTCCAACTATCACTTTTGCACACTTTCACTTTTGAAAGTTATGGTTTCATTTTTAATATTGTAACTTTTGTTTTCTTTCAATTTAATAAGTGTAATTTTCATGCTATATTCATTCTGGCATGTGTCACTTTCAATGTCGTTCGCATCTTGCAAGTGTTGTTTGCACTTTCTTCTTGCTATTGCAAGTGTTGTCTTTTGGGCATGGAATGTAGCACACATCACATAAGCATAGTTATGGTTTGTTTAAAGGGGTGAATTTGGTGTTAATAAGTCCTATTTATCATATATACATGTATTATACTCATTCCCAAATTTTTATGCATTGTCACACAAGTGTCATCACTGCTTTTGCAAAGTGTACCTTTAATTTCACACTTGGAAGAAGTTTTTGTATTATTGTCACATTGAGGGAATCATGTTGTTATTTTATTCTAAGTGAGAAATGTTGTGTTGTTGAATTTTTTGAGTTTGTGATCATGTTCAAGTTTTTTCCTTATTCACATTGACCTCACTAATCCCACACTTACCCAATTTCCAAAAAGTTCTCACCTGAGAAACTTTACATCACTTAGCCCTTTGGAACTATGCATTATGCAGTATTAACCCTCAAGCTCAGCTCTTGCCTCCTTGAACTATGAATTCACAGTTCCTTCCTCCCATAACTGCACACTGCACAATCTCATTTCTTAACCCTGACGATCTAACTCCTTGAGTTCGAGAACTATGCAACCTTGTCTCGTAGTCAGCTTATTTTACACACTATGTAGTCTCAAGCCTAAATCTTGTAACCTGAATCCTGAGTTTTGCAACTCACAAGCCCTAGGAATATTTCTGTCTAGAATTGTGTAGTAGGAAACCTCAAGTCTGCCTCCTTGATCCCCTCAAATATGCAACCACCCTACATTGGACTTCCTGAAATGTGCACTACATAGTATCAAACATCAATCCTATCCCATGACCTCTTGAACCATGCATTGTGTAATCCCTAAGCCATTTTTTCAGTCCATCACCCAGTTCCAACTAAGTCAGTGACATTCATGAAGCATGTTAGACTAGGAGTTTTTATATTGATGTTGTTTCTTCATGAGTTGTTTCCAATTTCAAGTATTACATCATGTCATGATAGGATGATGAAGAAGGAGAAGAAGAAGGAGACAATGCCAGAAGAAACCCATGCAACTAAAAATAGAAGTGGATCATTAAATGGGAGGATGAAAGGACACCAAATCGTGTTTGCAACTGAAGACCAAGATCACAGTGGGGACTCTCTACCTTGAAGCCTTATGGAGGAGGAAGAAGAGGAACATGCACCGTCCTTAAAGAAGATACAATGATAACATTAGAAATAATGGCTTGACATTGCCATTTCATCATTTAGTCCATGTCATCAATGTGATGTCATGTCTTGTTAAGGTTTCATGTCAAGATGCTATGCCAGTCATCATTTTCCACATTATTTGTGGATATCATTATGTAATTTTCAATATAGGAGAAATGAAATGTAAAGGGGAAGTCCAAGATTCATCTATCGGATGTGAAAAGTCATGAAGGAGTCAAAAGGTCATAAGGAAGTCAAACAATCATGAGAGTACTCTAAGAGGCACAAGGGAGGTGAAGAGTCACCCCATTTTTTATATATACCCCCTCATAGCTTATGCAAATCAATTTTCACCTTGGCTCCTCCTACCAGGCATTAGAGAGGAATATCATTCTTTTGGAGGAGCATGTGGTTGCTCTAACCTTCCACTATTGGAGTTAGTGGTGTTCATTGTACTAATGTATCTTAGCTATTTTTCTTAATACTTGAAGCTAGTTGACCCAACATGCTTTCATGCATATGTTGTAAATATTGTAAGAATACTCTTTGAATGTTTGGGATGTATGCTTTTTTCATCCATACTAAGGAAATTGAACTATTTTGATGGCTTTGGTACTTATCTTGTTGAAGTTGTATATTTTCTTATATATTCACAACTCATGTAATGTACTAAAACACATGACAAGAATCTACTCTATTCTTTAAACAACGGAAACCAAGAATAAATGAAAACAATAATCGACAAGAGGAAGATAATAAAAAACACATAATGCAATTGTTTATATGGGGAAAGACACTTCTCAAAGCCCCAACTACCTGTTTCATTAATCATGAATCTGAGTGATAATACAAAGCTTGTTATCAAAATAATAATTCTGCCCAAGTATGATAAAATTTCTACCTCACAAGCCTGTACATTCCAAAACTTAGCCAATTTATGTTGCCTACTGAGCCCGTATTTCCTTGTGCAATTCCTATGAGAATCAACCCATATTTAATGTGGGAAATACTTCCTCAAATCCACGCAATCCAAATTAGGTCCTCTTCCTGATTGCATGCATGATCTGTACAACTCGGATCACTCTACAACTAATATTACAATGTCCTTGCACTCTAGTCTCAACTTTGTCTTTCTCTAAATTGACATGCATGATTTTCTCATGAGGGAATCTTTAGTTATTGGAGTAGCACCGAGGATGCACTAGTGCACCAACTCACTACTAGACCCATACTAGTTCCACAAATAGTTCGAACTAGTTTAACCGACCATGACTCAGTCAAACTGAGTTATTTAATTACAACTCAATTAAACTCATCCTGGATGCCTAAAATTTAGGGATAACATATACATGACTACATAAATACTTCCAACTCAAAATTCCTAAGCTAATTAAGTCAATTAAACTTAATTAACTATTTAAAAGTTGTTATGAGAATAAAATTTTGTTTTAATTCACAATTTAATTCAAGGACAAATTAAACTAGATTTTATTGTTGCCATTTCTCAACAAAAGGTGTGTTGCATCTGTTTTGACAATCGTTGCTTCTATGTGAACTAATTCACTAGTTGATCAATGATTCATTCATATATATATGCTTGTATGTATTTACTATATTAGTACTATTATTATTATTTTAAAGGCTCACTTTTATTTCCCCTCCTGTAGAAGAACCTTGATACATTCTGCAACTAAGCATTCCACAAGGCATACTCATTTGTTCATTTGAAAGTACATGCACATTACTCTACCACCATATCCAAGTAAAATATATAGTGACATATGGAAGTCAAGCCTTATTTTTGGAAAGGCTCCAACACCAAATGGTGTGAAGTATGATTGTGTATTTTCATCAGGGAGACCCCCTTGGTTGACATATTTCTAGCAACGTCAACAAATGGAACTAGAAGGAGGGTTAGATGACAAGTTGTGCTTGTTGAGTCTATTTTGAACCTCTTGTCTTAAATATCTCTTCCCCAAATCATACTCCCTAGGTGTTTCGCTAATAAATATTATGGTAAACTTTCAATCCTCGATGAGTCTCTCTATAACTTGTCTCAATTGAAATTTGATTGTGAGGGTGAAATATCCATAGCCAAGAACATCTCTGATTTTCTCTAGTTTTGTAAATTTTAGAAAATCAAATGTGAAGGTGATGCTCTTATACTTTTATTCCTCACCCTTGAAGGTCAAGTTAACCAATGGTACCATACCTTGCAATCTTCTTCCATCCATTCATTTTATCACCTCATAAATGGGCTTCACTTAGAATTTGATAGGTATGACTGTTGGGATGTCCTTAAAATAATTAATCAACTAAAAATGAAGCCTAGTGAATCAATTGAGGATTTTCCTAATCGATTCCTTCACCTTTGTTATGGATTTCTTGAAGAAGATATAGATTGCGATTTATTGAAAGAAATTTTTGATCGTTTGGTTCATATCTCTTTACATGGTGAGTCTCGACCCTCTGATGATTCAAATCTCTCAACTTTTTAAATACATGAGACACTGTTAATTTCAGAGGAGGAACATACTATTCCTTTCATTCCATGTCCTCCTTTTTCTGTGCCTTGTGTTGAACCTATTCAAATAAGAAAATATGAAAATCAGATTGTTGATCCATCTCTTCAACATTTATCTACCATGAAGTCTAATCCTACCATTCATCAAGATTATTTTAGAATTCTTAATCTCAATCATGAATCTAGTTACACTGAAAGTATTACTTCTATAAGGGACATTTGTCTTCCTCTATCATCAACATTACATGACTCTTTCTACCTTAATCCACTTGATCAATCTGATTCACCAACTAGTTCTTCGTACTCTCGATTTTCAAGTTGATGGTGCAAATTGTGATCAAGTACAAGATTGTCATATTACATAAGTAGAGGAAAAATAAGGTGAATATACTTTTGATCTCTCTTCCCTTTTTTAAAACCCTCTATTTCAAGATGTTTCCCCTTCAATTTTGGAATATTTTCAATCTATTAATCTTGGTAGTTGATAAAAATGAAGTTAGTTTTCTTAATAAATCCATAGCATAGGGAAACAATCATTCTGATTATGATGGCTTTATTGATGTATTGGATGATGAATGCCCAAGTGCACCAGCTAATATTTCAGTCTCAAGGATTTTTTTATTTGAAAGATTTAGATCTAGAATCTGATTTGGTCAAAGAATATGTTTTTACGGGAACTTCCTCTTCATCTCACTATCCTTTGTGTTATAACATTTGTAATGATTCAACCTACAATGAAGATACTCCTTGATCTTCAAGTTATTCCTCTGATGAGTTAACTTCTCAATTGACACAAGGTAGTGAGGTTATCCATGATGAAAAAGGAAATAATGAAATCATTTGAGTATCCTTTCCATCCCTTATCATCTCCTATTTTGCATGAGGACAACTCTTCAAATTAGTTTTCTCATGAAATTTTTCTTACTCATACATCTCTAGATTTGTGATCAAAAGAATCTTTCAACCTGAGTAATCTGGTTGTTGAAGCTGTAAAATCCAATCAAATTAGTGACAAAGATGGCTTCCATATTATTAGTAGTGGTATTATTGAAACCAGTGGTAGTATCTATCCTTACACCATGCATGATCTGGTTTATTCTTCAAAATCTAATTTTACAATCCTTGAAAGTCCTAGCACTTCAACTTCCATTAATGGTGATGTTAGGATCCCATGACTCTGGTAAGATCCCTAAACTAATTGAGATATGGTTTTTTTTGTAAAAATATTTTCTTTGCATTGTTTCACTGGATGTAAATTTCTTCTTGAAAGATGTTTGGTATTTCAGATATTGTCTTTCAAACTTTCAAGATTCGATTTCTGATTGGATTCAATATTCATATCCATGTAAGGATCTTGTATTTATATTGCGTTTGGAGTGTGTATCCCTCATAGAAGTATGGAGTTGTGAAGTTGATAACTTCAAATTCTATCTTTGGCCAAAGGAATCATTTCTATCAAATGAATTTCAAACTAGCTAGCTCCTGGTTTTTCTTGTGAATTTTATATTGCTAATCTTTTTCTTCATCGCACCTGAAATACTCTTGAGTGCTAATTAATTCTTGAGTTATCTGGTTAATAAAATTCTTCTTCACTCGTTGTATCCTATCTAGTTTCATGTGCTTTCTATATTAGCATTCCTTTCTACTTCTTTCGATGATTACTATGCTAGTGAAATGTGTAGCTAGTTAAAAGGAAATGGCTTGTTACATTCATCACGCGAGGAAGATGATTATATTAATCACAACATTTGACAAATCATTCAAAATAGCCTATCCTTATTGTCTTAGAATTAAGAATATTATTGTTTAATCATTCCTTTTTATCATAGTTACGATCCTAATGATTTTCATTCCGCTTATCATTTTCTCACCAACCTATCCAATGGAAATTGTCCTATATCCTTTGATCTTTGTGGTTTATCATCTCACTATTCATATACTTGTTAAGAGTTGAGGCACCTTAGCTCTCGCTAATGGTTATGTCAGGACCTCATTACCTTGACAAGACATATGAACATGATCATATTCATTTTCCCTCGCAAGATTCTCATCCCGATCCCATACCTTTTATTGAAAATCCATCTTTCAAGGATCTGAACATTCTCAAGAGGATTGTTTTGAATTTTATGATCCTATCACTGAATGATTGCAAAAATCTTACCTAGGTGGCTCCATTACAAATAACAAGTTTCGATATTTTCACATGCTTGCTAAGGAGGATAGCACAGATGAAGATTCGTTCACAAGAATGTTCTAAGGTTTGTTTGATTATGGTTTTCATCTAAAAGGTAAGATTTGAAGTTGGTTAGGAGTAGTGGCTATGAAATATCTCTACTGATAGGAAAGAACTTCAATTTTTTGTGCAATTTTATTCAATCTCTCACCTTTTCTATTGCACATTATTTTATATATGTTTTGATTGGTCGTATCTTTCTATATGCTGGCTAGGAGAAGTTATGGTGGCTACATTGGAAATTTCATTACACTTGACCCTAGCCTTATGGCTAGCTAGGTTGGAAGTATGTCTATCTACATACCAGTTCCCCTTGCATGCTCATCCTGCACTTGGTCTTTGTACTCTTTCTTTCATTTTCTTAATTTTGTCTTGAATCCTATTTTCGTTTTAGCCTCCATTTACTTTGTCATTTCAGTTTTTTTTTGTTTTGTTTTGTTTTGCTTTTGTTTTGTTTTTGTTTTTGTTTTTTTTTTTGTTTTGTTTTTTTTTTTGGTTTGTGTTTTTTGTTTTTTGTTTTTTTTTTTTTTTTCTTCTTTATGTCTTGTCTCTTATTTTCTTCTTTGTTTAACAAGACTTTGCATGAAGGATGTTCCCTTTTTCTTGAAGGACAATGTGGTGAAATATGAAAAGGGAAATTCTGATGGCAAATGATGTTCGTCTTATTTGTTATCCTCTTCTCTATCTTGGGTTCATATAAACTTTTGGTCAATGATGTTTTGATGGAAAATACATTCCTTACGTAAGGAGATATTTGTGTGAAACCATGACACTAGTATCTATTATAGAAACCTTGTTTCTATGCCTAGTTGTTTATGTTTTGGTGTTTTGCATGCTAGTCCAATCAAGTAGAAAATGAAAAGGGGAAAATATTAACAAGAAAAGTCATATCCTAGGTTTTATATATGCTTTTATGAAGGAACAACCTCTTATTCTCTCAATGAGTCAGGATCTATCTTCCACCCCATGAGATAAATAAGTACTAAAGCACGGTCCTATAAATATATAAAATAAATAAAGGTTGAAAGAAGAGAAAGGCTCCCTACCTAGAGAGTTGAAGCAAGTGTTGGGGTATTTTCCAAGCTCACTAGAAGCAACACAATGCTTGTGTCCCTATAGCGACTCTATTGTGGTTCTATCTAGGCCTTTTGGAAATGAAGCAACATCATATATGAAAACTCATACTCTCAATATTTTAAGCTCATGAATTACATTACCCTTCTCTTCATTTGACACATTGTGATATGGTTTGCCTTATGGATGTGTTCAACTGAGAAAGAGATGAATGGGATGATATATATAAACGGGGTAAGTGTGGAAGCCAAAATAATTTGCATGATGAACCAATAATTTATGAGAAACTAGATCCTACATGAAATATTTGACCAAGGCAGAGAAGCTCGAGTTCTACTAGTGTGTCACCAAGTGTTGTCGTTGTGACAAACACCCTCCAAAACTTGGTCTACACTTGAATTTTAGACCCTACTATGGACATTTTGATCATTCGTTCCATAGTAACTTTATGGTAGATTGATGCTTTAGTAAGTATTATAGTCTTCTTTGCAGTTTGTAAGTCTCAAAGTCACCTTCTCACACATGCTCAGTCTACAACAAATTCATGAGTGCACTCTTTTATGAAAGCTTGAAAAGAAATAGCACAAGTTCATTATGACAATGCCTATTTAAACATGAGTTCCCTCCTAAGGGAGAGGTGTGAAATTCCATAATAATATTTTGTTTTAGTTGGGAATTCTTACATGGGTATAAGCAATCTTTGTACCATAATGAATCATTTTTCCATTTAAATGTATCAAATGTACTAGGATCTTGTTGTAACTTTTGAATGAGTGCCCACACTTCTTCATCATTCTTCCATTCATCCCTTGCTTTGTTTATCCAATCTGGTTGGATAATAGAAATGGCGCAGAGCAATGCTTCCACATCCTCGTTCTTTCTTGAGAGTGCATCTACCACAACATTTTGCTTCCCTTTTTTGTAGATGATTAAGATGGATCAATGACTTAAAAAGCAACCTCTTTGAGGGGTAACCTCCTTTACATTACACAAATGAACAATTCTTGGATGATACAAATGAGAAAACCTCCTTTCTATATATAGGAGTCTAAGGGGTCACAATATAATCAAAGCCAACATAACAATAACAATATCAAGGCACAATAATAATAATAGTGGGCTTTTATGCGGCACAATAATAACAATATGGGTACAATAGGGGCACAACAATAACAATAGTAATGGTGGAATCACTATTATTATAGGGACCTAACATGCCCCTCTCCTTCAAAACAATGTTTTCCTCAACACTTGAGTAGTTTTGGATGCTTCTGTATAAAATTCTCATCCTCCCATGTGGAATCTTCAACGAGTAAGTTCTTCCACTTTATGAGATACTCTAAAATTGATTGATTTCGTAGCTGTAGAGTTCTTATTTCTATGACTGCTTCAAGTTCCAATATTTTTTTTTCTTTCTCGTCATGTTCTAGCAATATTGTTTGAACTGGGAGCTTGTCACCTATAACCTTCTTTAAGCATGAAACATGGAAAATTAGGTGCACTCGAGAAGTTGCAAGAAGCTCCAATTTGTATGCCATAGTACCAATCTTTTGCAACACCTTGTACGGCCATAACAATTTGGTGATAATTTATTATCCTTCTTAGCTTGCTTAAGGGACATTTGTTTATATGGTTGTATCCATAGAAATACATGGTCACCTACATGAACACATCTTTCGCTCCGAAGTTGATATGCATTTTGTTTCATTCTATTATGTGCCATCATGAGGTTATCCGTTAAGAGTTAGAGAACTTGTTGTTGATGCTCGATGTGATCTTCCATTGCTTGAATGTTATAATTTTCTCTTAAATATGATGTGATGAATGGTGGATGACATCCATAAAGTGGCGTAAATGGGATCAATTTTGCTATAGTATGGAAGGAAGTGTTATACCACCATTCAACCATAGGGAGCCATTTGACCCATTGTGTCTGTTTATTAGATACAAAGCAACGAAAATATCCTTCGAAACATTTGTTTACTACCTCAGTTTACCCATCAGATTGAGGATGATAAGATGAGCTATGAAATAACTGAGTACTAAGACAGGAAAATAATTTTGTCCAAAAATTTCCAGTGAAATGGGATCTATGTCACTTACAATAATCTTTGGGTTTCCATGTAGCTTTTTCATTGTTTCCATAAATGTCGTAGAAATTGTGTTGTCTTTAAATGGATGAGATAATGCACAAAAGTGTTCATACTTGGTAAGATTGTCAACTACCACCATGATGACACTCTTTCCTTCGGACTTGGGTAAACCTATGATAAAATACATTGAAACCTCCTCCCAATGTTGACTTGGAATGGATAAAGGTTGTAATATACCTGGGGTCTTAATTGTTTCAACTTTATTTTGTTGGAAAACCAAACTTTATACCAGAAAATTTTGAATATCAAATTTAAGGCCATCAAAAAAAAAAATCATTCTTAACCCTATGGTAAATTTTAAAAAATCCTAAGCTCCCTCCTAAGAGAGAGGTGTACAATTCCATAATAATCTTTTGTTTGAGTTGGGAATTCTTACATAGGTATAAGCGATATTTGTACCATGACAAATCATTTTTCCATATAAATGTATCAGATGTACTAGATCTTGTTGCAACTTTTGAATGAGTGCCCACACTGCTTCATCATTCTTCCATTCATCCCTTGCTTCATTTATCCAATCTAGTTGGATAATAGAAATGGTGCAAAGCAATGCTTCCACATCATCATCCTTTCTTGAGAGTGCATCTGCCACAACATTTTGCTTCCCTTGTTTGTAGATGATTTCAAAGTCATAACCCAACATCTTTGTCACCCATTTTTGCTGCTCTTCTGAAGATAATGTTTGTTCTAAAAAGTATTTAAGACTATCATGATCCATTTTTACCTTGAAGTTTCTTCCCATTAGGTAGGGTCGCCATTTCTTAACTATATGTACTATTGCCAACATTTCCTTCTCATAAATAGCTTTGTGTAAATACTTTCCTTTGATTGGATGACTTTCAAAAGCAACATGTCTTTCTTCTTTCATTAAAACAACACCAATTCCATTTCTTAAGGCATCCCATTCCATAATAAAGGTTTTTGTGAAGTTCGTCATAACTAAGACTGGTGCTTGGCACATTGCCTCTTTAAAATGTTCAAAGGATTTCGTTGCTTCTGAAGTCCATGAAAATGAATCTTTCTTCAATAATGTTGTTAGAGGTGCTGCTATTCTCCCATAATTCTTAAAAAAATTAAGATAATACCCTATCAACCAAAGAAATCCTCACAGATGGTTTATGGATGTGGAGATTTTTCATTCCTTAATGGCTTTAATTTTTCTAGGGTCTACCTTAACACCTTCATGAGATACACTACAACCCAAATATTCCACCTCTTGTACTCCAAAAACAAATTAGGAGCTTTTTGCATATAATTGTTTCTCCTCCAATAGTTTGAACACCCTATCAACATATTGAACATGATCCTTCCAAGACTTGTTCTAGATTAATATATCATCAAAAAATACTAACACATTTTATAAGGAAGGGTTTGAAAATGGAATTCATCAAACCTTGAAATGTAGAAGGTGCATTGATAAGGCCAAAAGGCATGACGAAAAATTCATAATGACCCTTATGAGTTGTAAATGTTGTTTTTGGAATGTCTTAATTTTGATCCGATGATATCCTAAATGAAGATCCAACTTGGTGAAGTAGATTGATCCATTCAATTTATCCAATAATTCATCAAGGACAGGAATGTGAAATTTATCTTTAATAGTGAGCTTGTTGAGCTCCCTATAATCCAGACACATGGGCCATGATCCATCCTTCTTGTTCACCAATACTACTGGAGTAGAGAAATAATTTTGACTTGGTTGAATTATACGAGCCTCTAGCATTTATGCAACCATACATTCAATTTCACTCTTTTGGGCATAGGGATATCTGTAAGGCATAATGTTTGGAGAAACACTTCCTAGAATCAAATGAATAGCATGATCATGATCATGAATAGGTGGGAGGCCTTTGGGAGTCTCAAATACCTTGGAACGATTGTCCAAGGCTTTTTGGAGATTTGGAGAAATAGATTATTTTGGTGTGGGAACCTTTAGAGAACATAATTGTGCAATTACACCTCATTGTTATTTCTTTATAAGATTTTTCGTTTCGTTAGAGTTGATTATCTTTCTCGGTTTCCCCGCAATACCACTTAATTCAACTTCCTTTCCTTCCAAAAAAAAATTCATGAAAAGTTCTTGAAAATTAAAAGTTATCGTAACCCAAATATTGGTAGCCATTGGACTCCTAGTACAACATCAACACCACCCATTGGAATGGAAAGCATTGGGCTATTCAATACATATTCTCCCATTGATAGCTTTATATTATGAAACTTTCCAAAGAAATTTATGGTTCCTCCACTTACAACCATCACTTGACACTCTAGTGCTAGATATAGGAAGCAATTCAATTCCTTGTCTATCTTACAATGAATAAAATTATGGGTATTTCCTTAATCAATCAACACTATTACTTTTTTCTTCTTGATATGTACTTCTATCTTGATAGTTTGAGGAGTGGTAATTCCGACCAATGCATTACAAGATATGGTTGGATTAATCTCTTCTTTCTCTAGTGTTTATTCCTGGTGTATATCCTCTTCTTTTGATGTTTCTTGTTCATTTTCTTCCTCCTCTTCACAATCTATGTAAAATAATTTCTTCGCAACGCACTTATGACCTTTAGTGTATTTTCTAGCACAACTATAACAAATCCCTTTTTCTCTTTTTTCTTCCAATTGATGTGGTGTCAACCTTGTAGGCTGTGGAAGGTTAGGGGAAACAAAACTTCCATCTTTATAGTTGTGAGTGGTAGGCTTCCTTGTTGCCATAATTTTGCTTTCCATTTTTATTGCCAGGCTAAATGCCTTCTCCAATGAACTAGGTTTCCAAAGGAAAACCTCATTTTAGATATTATCCTTTAAATTTCCTATGAACACATCAACCCTATGCTCCTCTAGAATATACTTTACCCTTATATTCAATTTTTGGAAGTCCTCAATGTGCTCTATCATTGAACCCTTTTGCTTGAGATTTATCAATTGGCTAAAAAAGGTGTTGATTTTTGTATCCTCATAATGTGATATCATTTCTTCTATAAAAATTGATCAAGTGACAATTTGTTTATGCGAGAAAATCCATCGATACCATACAAACTAATTTGGTTCCAAATATAAAGTTTCAAAGTGTACCTTTTGTGTATTTTGCACATTATGGAGATTGAAATATTGCTCCATTTGTAGTATCCATGTTACGAGATCCTTGCCATCAAACTTCCTCATATAAATCTTTGGAACATGGTGAGTCTTCAATCCAATGTTAGAGTCTATGAAATCATGATTAAAATTTATTTTGTTCTCATCATGAGTTTCCTTTACTACCCTTTCACCATTAGTAAGCATTTCTTGTAGCAACTTTGTCAAATCTATCTCCAAATATTCCATGTTTCCTTTCAGTTTTTCTTCTATACCATCCATCTTAGTGTCCACACCATTCATATTAGCTTCCATGCCATCCATTTTATCTTCCACGCCATTCATCTTAGCTTCCACACCTTTCTTTAAACCATCCATCTTAGCTTTTGTTACCTTTTGTGAGAGTGAAATTTGTTGTACTTCATCTCATAATTTTGATATATCATGTTGTATTTCTTCCTCTTCTTCATGAGTCATGCTAGAGATTTCAGGTTGCTTACTAGGTGTTTCCATTTTATTTCTTTGGGGCGTCAATTAATGATAATTATGCTTCACTATTCCCTTTGAATCCCTTCAGACTAATTTTTCAACCCAAATTTATGCAAAATTTTAAAAAGACTACACACCTTTTTTTGCTTGGTAGGGGCTCGATATTGAATATGTTGTATCTTTGTAATTGCAGAGCTCCAAGGTCAGAACTTATTTACTACTACAACTGTCTGATTCATCTTTACAATGTCACTAGTCTGATCGAAATTAGATTCTCCAAGAAAGTGTTATGCCCAATCTCCCAATATGACCTAATTATATAATTTTTCATTAGAGTGAACTTGTACGAAGTGCCACATGTCACCTATTTCGACCTTCAAATTTGAACACGATACAAAAAAAACTACAATCCTTCCTCTTTCTATAAATTCTTATGAAATTTCAGTCCTATGCTCAGAGCGGAAGTTATGACGATTTTCCAAGGTCACCTTTTTGGGATGTAATTTGGGAGCCTGCAAAAACCCTAATGTCCTTGGATCATATCTCTAAAAATATAGTGAGAAATATCTAAAATTCGTACCCAAGGTTCATTGATATTTCGGCTCAAACGGTTTTTAATTTCAGCTTCTAAATCATTGTAGAAACAAAGTTATAGCGAAATATCCACAATGACCTGTTTGGAGTAGCGAAACCCTAGAATCCAAAGCTATCATACCAAATGTTAAGAAACCAACTCACAAAATCAGCCTCTTCGAGGGGGAAACCTCCTTTACATTACACAAATGAACAATTCTTAGGTGATACGAATGAAAAAACCTCCTTTCTATATATAGGAGTCTAAGGGGTCACAATATAATCAAAGCCAACATAACAATAATAATGTAAGGGCACAATGATAATAATAGTAGGCTTCTATGGGGCACAATAATAACAATATGGGGACAATAGGGACACAACAATAAAAATAAGGGGTACAATGACAATAGTAATGGGACAATCACTAATATTATAGGGACCTAACAACCTATTTACTGTTCAATCTATGTTAACAGTCACTACACACTTCCGTTGACAATCTCTCACTTTTGGTTGCAACCGTTCTGTTATTTTGGCGAGTTTTACCAAATGTCACTTTTGGAAACCTTATCTTTCAGAAGTGTCGCTTTCATATTTATGGTTTTTTCATTTTCTTATTTCAATTTAATAAGTTTTTTTTCATGCTATCTTCATTCTGGAATGTGTTACTTTCAATGTTGTTCGCATTTTGCAAGTGTCATTGGCACTTTCCTCCTACTGTGGCAAGTGTCCTATTTTGATAATGGAAAGTGTCATGCATAGCAAAAGTGAAGTTATGGTTTGTTTAAAGGGGTTAGTTTATTGTTAAGGAGTCCTATTTATCATATAGAGATGTATTATACTCATTCCTAATGTTTTATGAACTTTCGCCCAAGTGTTGTCACTATCGTCGCAAAGTGTACCTTTAGTGTTGCACTTGGAGAAAGTCATTGTATTTTTGTCTCATTGAGGGAATAATGTTGTCCTTGTATTTTTCGTGATCAATGTTGTGTCATCGACTGTTCTAAGTGTGTGATCATGTTCAAGTTTTTTTATTGTTCACTTTGACCTCATTGATCTCACACTCAGCCAATCTCTAAAAATCTCTTGCCTGAGAAACTTGACATCACTCAACACTATGGAACTACACATTACGTAATATTAAAGTTCAATATCAATCCTTGTCTCTTATAACTATGCAATGTGAATTTCTTGCCTCCCAAAACTATGCGTAGTGCAGTCTCAATGATCAACCCCAACCCCTTGAGCTCCAGAACTGCGCAACCTTATCTCTGAGTCAACTTCTTTTGTGCACTATGCAATCTCAAGACTCAAGCGTCTAGCTCGACTCCTTGATTTGTGCAAGTGTGCAAGCCCTAGGCATCTATCTCTCTAAAACTACACAATAAGTAACCTCAAGCCTCAAGCCACAAGCATACCTCCTCTATTCCCTCAACTGTGCAATCACCCTGCCATGACCTTCCTGAAATGTACACTGTGTAGTATCAAGCCTCAATCTCAACTCTTGACCTCTACAACTATGAACTGCAGAATCTCTGAGCCATTTTTTAAGTTTAACACCGAGTTCCAACTCAGTCAATGACATTGATGAAGCATGTTAGACTAGAAGTTTTTAGACTGATGTCATCTGATCATGATTGGTTTCTACCTTTAGGTATTACATCATTTCATGATAGGATGACTAGGAAGGAGAAGAAGAAGGAGACCATGTTGGAAGATACCTACGCAAATTTAAAGACAAGTTGATCATTGAACGGGAAGATGAAAGGACACCAAATCACAACAGTAGCTAAAGATCAAGGTCACAATGGAGACTCCCTACCGTTAAGCCTTATGGAGGAGGAAGAAGTGCAACATGCACCATTCTTCAAGAATACACAATGATAATAGAAAAAATAATGGCTTGACATTGCCATATCATCATTTTGTTCATGTCATCAATGTCATGTCATGTCTTATCAAGGTATCATGTCAAGATGCTATGTGAGTCATTATTTGCCACATTATTTATGGATATCATTATGTATTTTTCAATATATGAGAAATGTAATGTAAAGTGGACGTCTAAGAGTCATCTATAGGATGTGAAAAGTCATGAAGGAGTCAAAATGTCATAAGGAAGTCACATAGTCATGAGGGTAGTCCAGAGGCACAAGGGAGGTGAAGAGTCACCTCATCTTTTTTATATACCCTCACATAGCTCATGCAAAGGAATTTTCACTTTGGCTCCTCCTACCAGGAATTAGAGAGGAAGATAATTATTTTGGAGGAGAAAGTGGTTGCTCTAATGCTCCACTATTGTAGTTAGTCATGTTCATTGTAATGATTTATCTTGGAGAATTTTCTTAATACTTGAAACTTGCTAAACCAAAACACTTACATGTGTATGTCGCAAATATTATAAGACTACTCTTTGAATGTTTGTGATGTATGTTATTTTCATTCATACCAATGAAATTGAATTATTTTAGTGGCTTTGGTACTTATCTTGTTGAATGTGTGTTGTATCTATTTTGACAATAATTGCTTCTATGTGAACTACTTCACTATTTTATCCATGATTCATTCATATTTATATGATTATTTGTCTTTTTATATTAGTATTATTACTCTTCTTTTAAAGGATCACTCTTATTTCCCCTCTGGTAAATGAACCTTGATACATACTACATATGAACATTGCACAAGGCATACTCACTTATTCATCTAAAAGTACATGTACATTACTCTCTTGTGCTGACCATCATAGCCATGGAAAATATCTAATGATATATGGCAGTCAGGCCTCACTTTTGGAAGGTTTCCCACACCAAACAGTGTGAAGTCTGATTGGTATTTTCCACCAGGGAGACCACCTTGGTTGATGGATTTCCAACACTTTCAACATCTCCTTAATCACGTGAGGAAGGCTAGAGCTCAAAATTCAAGTGTGAAAATGAGTTGTACAAACATCTATTATATATATCTAGCCCCTACAGGGTTGGGTTAGGGTTTATGACGTGCATGCCTAAATTCAAGGAGAAAGTGAAACTTGTCCTTAGATCGAAAATAAAGACATTGTCCCACTTTTCAAAAGCTAATTACACACTCCATATTTTTTATGGAAGTGTGACTATTTTCTCTGGGGAACTGTGCAGTCTTACGGGCATAAGGGATTTTGTAATTCGCAAGGACAAGGGGTTGTGCAATCCATTGACTTAATGAGTTGCACAGTATTGACTCTCAGTGAGTGATTATGCACTTCACAAGCTCAGTGACTACTAATCTCTTAGGGTTTCATAGTTCTGATCATTAAGAGATCGCGAAGTTGAAATAATCAAGGGTTTGTGTAGTCTTGAGGGGTAGGGATTGCAAAATTCCTAGAGGGAAGACTGGTGGTTGGTGCAAGATCAAGGTAGAATTTGGCTTGTGTTTAGAAGTTCTTTAGTTTCCTCCAACAATACCTAGTCATAATCAAGGAAATCCAGTGAGGTCATCACAAGCACCACATGCAAATAAAAGTGATATCGACATTAAATGACAAGGGGAACACTTGCCAATCGTGAAAGATAATTTCTTATGAATAGAAGGTAGGCTACAAAGTCAAATCATAGGAAAAATTTTGGAGGCAGGTTGTAGCAATTATAATAGGTGGTAAGAAGTTTTGAAGACAAATTTATGGCAAAAAAGGTCTAGGACCCATAACTATAAATATGGAATTATTACTCCTATGTTCCCATAACTTACAAGGTTGATTTCACAACCATTGGAGAAAAAAAGAGCAAAAGGGATTTGTTATAGTTGTGATAGAAAATAAACTAAAGGTCATAAGTGTGTTGAGAATAAATTATCTTACATATATTTTGAAGAGGAGGAAGGAAAGGAATAAGAAACATCAAAAGAAGAAGAAATACACCAAAAACCAACCGTAGGAGTTGAAAAAGAAGAAATGAATATGACCATATATTGTAATACATTGGAAATAATTACCACTACTGAAACTCTCAACATAGAAGGATATATCAAGAAGAAAAATTTTATAGTGCTTATTTATTCTAGAAGTACCCATTATTTATTCATTTTAACATAGCCAAGGAGTTGAATTGCTTTATATATCTAGCAACAGACTATCAAGTGATGGTTGCAAATGGAGGAACTATAAATTTCTCACAGAAGTGCCATAATATCAATGTAACCATGGGGGAATATGTATTAAATAGTACAATGCTTTCCATTCCAATGGGTGGTGTTGACTTTTATTATGAGCCTAATGGTTAAAATGTTTGGGGATGATATTTTTTAATTTTCAAGAACATTTCTTGAAATTTTTCGTGGAAGGAAAGGAAAATGAATTAAATGGTATCAAAGGGTATTATCGAGAAACTCTTTGGAATATAATGTATTATTGAAAGTTTGTTAATAACTATGGAAAAATAGTAGCACCACTAACAAAATTATTGAAGAAAAATGCATTTTTTTGGATTCCAAAAGCAACTAATGCCTTTGAACACCTTAAAGCGGCATTGTGTCGAGCTTCGGTCTTAGCTACAACAAAATTCACAAAAACCTTTATTGTGGAATGTGATGCCTCAGAAATGGCATTGGTGATGTTTTAATGCAATAAGGAAGACCCATTTATTTTTAAAGTCATCCAATCAAGGGAAGGTATTTACACAAACCTATTTATGAGAAGGAAATGTTTAAAATACTACATGTTTTGAATAAATGACATCCTTACCTAATGGGAAGACATTTCATGGTAAAACAAGATCATGATAATATTAAATACTTCTTAGAATAAATATTACCTTTAGAAGAGAAACAAAAATGGGTCACAAATATTATGGTTATGACATTGAAATCATCTACAAAAAAGGGAAGCAAAATGTTGCCGCAAATGCAATCTCAATAAGTGATGAGGATATGGAAGCATTTCTCTATGCCCTTTTAATTATCCAACCTAATTGGATTACTAAAGCAAGGGATGAATGGAGGAATGATGAATAGTTCTGGATACTCATTCAAAAGTTGCAACAATATCCTAGTGCATATAATACATTTCTCTATAAAAAATGATTCATTATGGTACAAGGATTGCTTATATCTATGTAAGAACTCCCAACTCACACAAAAGGTTCTTTTGGAATTACACACCTCTCCTATAGGAGGGCACTCAATATTTGTAAAAAATTACCACAGGGTCAAGAAGGATTTTTTTTGTGATGACCGTAGATTTGATATTCAAAACTTAGTGGTAGAATGTTTGGTATGCCAACAAAATAAAAGTGAGACAATTAAGATCTCAGGTATTTTACAAGAACTATCAATTCCATGTCAAGGTTGGGTGGAAGTCCCAATGGGTTTTATCACAGGTTTAACCAAGTCCGAAGGAAAGAGTGTCATCATGGTGGTAGTTGATATACTTACCATGTATGAACACTTTTGTGCACTATCTCATGCTTCCAAATCCAATACAATTGTTACTGCATTTGTGGAAATAGTTCAAAAGCTACATGGAAACCCAAATATTATTGTAAGTGACAAAGGACCCATTTTTACTAGAATTTTTTGGACATAATTACTTTCTTGTCTTGGTAATTAATTATCTCATAGCTCATCTTATCATCCTCAATCTGATCGAATAATTGAGATAGTGAACAAATGTTTGGAAGGATATATTTTTTGCTTTGTATCTGATAAAAAATCACAATGGGTCAAGTGGTTATCTCTGTCAAAAGGTGGTATAACACTTCCTTCCATACCACAAACAAAATGACCCCATTTATGGATGTCATCCACCATTCGTCACATCATCTTTAGTATGCAATTCTAAGGTTCAAACAGTGGAAGATCACATCCAACATCAATAAGAAGTTCTTGAATTTTTAAAGGATAACCTACCTCTAGTGCAGAATCAAATGAAATAATAGGTCAATAAACATCATAATGAAAGAAGTTTTGATGTGCGCGACTGGGTATTTTTATGGCTACAAACATACAAACAAATGTCCCTCAAGCAAGAAAATAAGAATAATAAATTAGCACATAATTATTATGGCCCTTACAAGGTATTGCGAAGGATTGGTACCATGGCGTACAAATTGGAGTTGCCTGCATATTTGTGAGTACACATAGTTTTCCATGTTTCATGCTTAAAGAAGGTTATAGGTGACCAACCTCTATTTCAAACTGTATTTCCAGAACTTGATTATGAAGGAAAATCCATATTGGAACCTAAAGAAATCACAGAAACAAGAATCTGACAGCTACAAAATCGATCAGTTTCAAAGTATCTCATTAAATGAAAGAACTTACTTGCTAAAGATTCCACATGGGAGGATGAGTATTTTATACAGAAACATCTAGAACTACTTAAGAATTTAAGACAAGAATTTTCGGAAGGAGGGGGGCATGTTAGGTCCTTGTAATACTAGTGTATCCCCCATATTGAAATTATTGTGCCCCATAGAACCCCCATATTGTTATTGTTGTGCCCCTTAAAAACTCACTATTGTTATTGTAGAACTCTTGCATTATTATTATTATTATGTAGGCCCTAATTATATTTTGACCTTTTAGACTCATATATATATCAAGGAGGTCTTGTCATTTGAATGATACAATAATTTTAGATTTTAGGCTTCTGTGGAAGTTTTTTGCAGTATGATCCGGATTGTCCACAGTCTTTTGTTCATTGAGTCGACGTTTCAAACCCCAAAGGGGGTCCATCATCAGGACAAATAAGAAAGATAGAAGATGAATGAAAGATTTGTTGAGAGAAGAAGACGAGAACCTGGAAATAAATAGACTAAGAACCCTAATTTTTATAAGGGCCGACACTTGATTTCAAGAATTTTAATTTATTGATTATTAAATTATTCAAAAATGGCTTATTTCATATATATTTATTGATTATTTTAATTATTATTTATTTCAACTAATTAATATGATTTAATTTATTTATATTTAATAAATACAATTTAATAAATTAATTAATAAAATTTGATTTTATTATTAATTAATATAAATTGCTTAATTTTATTTAGCTTATTAATATAAATTACTAATTTTATTTTTATTTTTATTTTTATTTAATATTTAATTAAATTTTTAATCTGCTTAAAACTAATTCTAATTTTTCTATATCATTGATATTAATTGATAAAATATTTATGATTATAAATAAATAATTAATTAATTTATAATCATAAATATTTATCAAATTAATATCAATGATATAGAAAATTAGAATTAGTTTTAATCAGATTAAAAATTTATTAAATATTAAATAAAAATAAAAATAAAAATAAAAATTAGTAATTTATATTAATAAGCTAAATAAAAATTAAGCAATTTATATTAATTAAATAATAAAATCAAAATTTATATTAATATTAATTTATTAAAATTGTATTTATTAAATATAAATAAATTAAAATCATATTAATTAGTTGAATAAATAAATAACTAAAATAATCAATAAATAATATGAAATAAGCCATTTTTGAATAATTTAATAATCAATAAATTAAAATTCTTGAAATCAAGTGTCGGCCCTTATAAAAATTAGGGTTCTTAGTCTATTTATTTCCAGGTTCTCGTCTTCTTCTCTCAGCATATCTTTCATTCATCTTCTATCTTTCTTATTTGTCCTGATGATGGACCCCCTTTGGGGTTTGAAACGTCAACTCAATGAACAAAAGACTGTGGACAATCCAGATACAATAATTGTTCATTTATTTCATGTAAAAGGAGGTTTCCCCATCAAAGAGGGTTATTTTCAAGTTGTTGACCTATATTTTCTTCTATTTTTTTGATTCAGTTCCATAACATAATGATAAAGCAATCCACACATTCGTTGACTCTAGTGTAGAATATCCATGGAGTGAAAAAACTACATATATTTTGATTAGTGGGCTTTTAATGATCACAATACTTATAAAATACATACAAATGAGAGATCATTTCTTAGAAATAATGATAGCATGTTAAATCCTTAAATGTTATGCAAACTAACACACACTTTCATGATTATATCAAAAAGTCAGGGGAAATTCTAGGTAAGGGAGTCAAGATTTGGTGGAAAAGGGATGTAAAAGGGGAAAAAATAAGGCATTTCATGATCATGACAATACTATTACTTTTCTTCTAAAAGATCGCTCTCCCTTTTCTTGTCTATGAAAGTAACTTATATGCATTATAGTTGCTTGTTTCACAATGATAACTCACTTGCTTTGTTCAAAGGTTATATGCATGCTCTCTTATGTTGTTTATTGTAGCCAAGGCCAATCTTTAAGACTACTATTATGGTGGCCATACCTATTATCTAGATGGGCCTCCTACTCCAAAAGGTGTGATGTCTAGTTGGGACTTCATATTAGGGATATCCCCTACTATTGGCGGTATCTAGCACTGTCAATAGGTGAAAACCTCTTTTATAGTGAAAAGACATTTGATCCCTCTTTGCACTTGGTAGATCCATAGTTAAAATGGATCTAGGATGTTTTAATTATTAGTATTTAAATATGCCACATTAAAGAAGAATATTGTGGGCAAAAGCAATGGGCTAGAGAATTTTATGTTTTTTATTTTATTTTATTTTATTTTGATTGAGTCAAAATGTTAAACATTACACAATCCCCCCAATCACGAAATCAAAAAAATCAACTAAACTATCATAGATCCATCTTAACTCTAGATCTACCAAGAACCGAGAGGGATAAAATCTCTTTTCACTTTAAAATAGGTTTGAATCTCAAAAAATTTGATCCCTCTTGGCGCTTGGTAGATCTGGAGTCAAGATGGATCTAGGCTAGTTTAATTATTAATTAATAATTTATAAGTATAATTATTACTTTTATATTTATTTATTTTATTTTATTTTTACTTAGTCAAAATGTTAAAGATTATATCTCTCCCATACTGAGATGAAATGTTTACATAGGAGTTAAGTTTACTTTTGAACCTCAAATATAAAGATTTTTTAAAATAAAAAGTGAACCAAGTGAGGGAAATCTTAGATAAAATATAACATTACAATATTATATGTTACCCAATATTTATTACCACCCACACCCAATAAAAATTGGCGAGGGTGGGGGGTGAATACAAATTAAAATATAATATTATTACATTTTACCTAATATTTCCCCCACATCCTCCCCTCACCCCAGTAAGTTAAGATTATTCATTTCTAAAATTACCATCCTAGATCCACCAGAGCTCTATAGAATCATTATTACACATAAATTAAGAGAATATATTACACATATTATATTGAAGTGATTAACAAAGAAGCCACTAGAATAAAGAAGCAATTACTATAAGCATCAGGTTCAGACGTTGGTTGAAGGGTCATGACCAACAAATGAAATACAAAGATCTAAACCTCATACACATATATACACATTATGTATTCATCCATTCAGTAATAGAAAAAAATGCATAAAAAAAATACATAGGGCCACCAAACATATCCATAAAAAAGTTCTACATTTACGGACTACATGGATTCAACGTCATCATTTTCCACAACTAATTATGTATCTAGATCTAACATCAAAGTAAGATGGGTCTATGATAGTTTAGTTCCCCCCTTAAATTGGTTATATTTGACATGAATACCATGGGTTAATACCATGGATTCTTAATACCATGGGTCATTTTTATTTAATTTTTATGACATTATTTTTATTTTGTTATTTTTATTTTATTTTCAGTGAGTTAAAATGTTTACATTAAATTATGTTACATTACACATCTCTAGCATAATAGATTTCGCAATAAAAAATATTATATTCAAATTCTAGAGTCGAAAAACTAATAATACTAAATAAACTATTTTACTTTAGAATAGTATTTAGTGCAGTCTTTGAGTGCGAATTTTTTACTTTCATGGCAACTTGAAAAAGGATATTTTTCAGTAGGTTGAGATAGTCAACCCTGCCATCATTTCTTGTCGCCATTGCTCACTATACATTGTCAAAGGTCCAAAGACATCCCCGTATCCCATCTTTGGAGGTCGTTGGAGGCTTCCGGATCCCATCCCCTCCAAAAGTTAACTCACGTCTATACATTAACTCCACCACTTTTCACAACACCACACTTGAAATTCAAGATTGGCTTTCCTTATTTTGAACAAAAATCCACTAGAGTTGATGAATGAGAATTGGATTTCCTACTTGCAGAGTGATTTGAGCCCTAAGTCATTGCAGAAGGAGTTGTTTCATACGTGGATTGGAGTGTTTGGATCTTTTGCCTTTGGAAACTCATCAACAAGGTAAGGTGAATCGAAATTGGATTGAACCCTTTGAAACCAACTACAAATCAATCCGGATAGGGTATGCTAAAATAAAAACATGGGAAAAAAATTTCTTACACCTTTATAAATATTTATCACTTGTGTTAATAGACTAAATAATTGAGTGCATTATCAAAAACTTTTGCATTATCCTCGTTCTTTGTTGCTGAATTATATTCTCTGATTTTTTTAATCCAATTTGTTCAATGGTATGGTGGAAGAATTTATACTCTAAGTTGTTATATTCATAAAGAACATCCATTATACTATATCTTCACTGTTGCAAGTTCACTCTATAACCTTGAATTTTGAGGATTCTTAGTTATCCATGTGACAACTCCTCGGCACCACACTTAGTAAGTACTGTCTATTCTATTTATATTAAGAAGAAAAAAGTATTTACAAAGAGGGGATACCTCTGAGAGAGTAATGCAGCTCTTTCTGTCAAGAAAACATTTCAAAACTAACAGTATCTTCTGCTCTCACAACCATGTGTCTAGCTTGTGAAGCTGGAGCAGGAATCCCAAAAAACTATGACCAGATTACATGGGTATATCATACTGAAAACTAGACAGTTAACCAGACAGTCCAAAATCTTTAGCCTAGGCTATTCATTAGATAATGCCGCGTAGGGCTTTTTGATATGCATTTTAAGAAAAGCTAACAGAAAAACCAAAAAAAGGAGCAGGGTCTGCCTGAGAACTCCGCCCCCTGAATAGCCATCACCCTGGTGCATCATCATCTTGATCCATCTCCTCGTTCGAAACACGTTCCCACGTAACCTCCAGGCCGTCTTGAACATCTGTAGGCTTGACACCTGGGGGAAGCCTGAGCTGCAACAGATTACGAAAAGTATTATCCGGCCATTTCTTCACTTTGTCGGACTGAACCTTGCCTTGCTAAGAGCTTTCAGGTCCGTGCACTTTCACTTCCATCCTCTCAATCATTTGGCTGATGCTATGATCCTCCAACTGGCTTTGGACTTCATTGACCCCTGGAGAGGTGGGTTGCTCCGTATGGGCAGACTGAGAACTGATGGTGTCCTCTTCTTTCGACGAATTTTCCAAAGGGGTAGGGGAGTGTTCCTCCTTTGAATTCTCAGAGCTACCCTGCTCTTCTTCCTCTTCGGAAAATATCACAGTGACCAGGGCCGTGACTGTTGGCTTGTGTAACTTGCTTTGAATCTGAATTTCATTGTCTGGACAGAATTGTGGAGTGAAGAGTCAGATTCTTCAGGGTCCTGGGGGGAAGGATAAGCCACCGCAAGTGGAGAGACTCGTCGTGGAGGCGATCTGCCTCTGCCTCCCGTCCCTCCTCTGTAACCCGTGTTTCGGCCCCTTCTTGGGGTAGCTTTAAGTCTGGGCACCATTTGCCGAGTACACAGCGTGCTATTCCAACTCTCCAACAGCAAGCGAAGTCTGGTAAGGTGAGAATTGGCAATGAAAACCTCTGTAAAGAGCCTAGACCCTCCCAAATTCCGCCCCTGATTTTGCACCTTGAAGTCAAGTGTAAGCCCTTTCCGCTTCCAGGCCTCTGCCGCGGATGGAAATGTGCTTCTAGAGCTAGAACTAGAGTACTTTTCACTTACCTTTGACCTGTAGATAATTGACCAGGGAGGCTTCTCCTGAGGACGCTTTGGCTGCTCATGCCAAGTGCACCCAACCTCGTCTCTGTTAGCTACTCCTTCATCATCAGCTGCCCTTTCCGCTATCACGCGGCTGTCCTCAACACTGTTCGTCTACTTGCGAAAGCTCTCCATTATTCCCTTGTTTAAACCTCGTTCCTCCACCTTCTTCGTACCGGTTTCCTGCTCCCGAATTAATGCTCCTTCAATGCCCGTCACCTCGGCACTATTCTCAATTTTAATCCCATACCTTGCCACCTGCCTCCAGCTGCCTGCGCGTGGCTTCATGGCACAGCTCTTTAATGGGCAATGAAAACACCCGCATCTGGCTTGACCATCATAATGTTGATTCATCATCAATCTAGTATTACAAGAGGGTAATTCAATAGCCATACAAATGCTATATGAAAAATAGTGATCAATTGCTATTATTCATATAGAAATTGTACTCCTTCCTGAGTTTCTCTTCTTATCAAAATACTTAGATCATCATGAAATGAATTATATTGGATATATCTATTGGATATCTGTATTGTAATAGGGTATGAGCTAGATGTCATTCTAAGATCAAGTTGCATGTCTATTAAAGAGCATGGATTTTTTTTATTATCAGGATGATGAAAACTTGACTAAAATGAGAGGAGAGTGTGGGGGTGGGCGGGTGAATTAGTTTAGTACATTCATGGACATTAAATTATTTTGTTTTAAACCTCATTAGTTGAAACACTAAATGAAAATCTTAACAAATAATGGATGATAGATTGAATATGTGAATAACAAGTAATAAGCAAAGAAAAACATCACATCAACACATAATAACAAGACATTTGATACTAGATATAAGTGGAAACCCATAAAAGTAGAAAACCACTATTTTGTTATTATTGTGATGAAAAGGAAACCTCCTACTCCCTTATTACATCTGACTCTCTGTAGGGTCCAACCTACATGAGGCTGCTACCTCAATTTTTGCAAGCTACAACATGCAAGGAAGCTCCAACTCCCATACGTTTTATATAGGTTATAACCCATAGGAGGCTCCTACCTCAATAGCATCCAAACTAACGTTTATCACGCCACTACTTGAAAGGAGACTATAATCCCATAATTAAAACAATAAACAACAATGTGTTGGTTTACCTGGTCGTAAATTCTATATATCTCCAACTTCTTATCTTCCTCTTCTTCTGTTCAATTCTGCTTCACATAAGCTTCATATTTTTTGGTAACTAATGCATAACACCTCAATAAACTCGCACACATTCTCCAACTCTCTCTCTTCCCTCTTTCCTTCCAAAATCACATATTTTATAAAAATAGTTTGTTGATTATTTGTATCCCACATAAGAATATGAAGTGAATAGGCTTGAATGTTTGCATTCCACTCATTCGTTTCCAAACTCTTCATATTTTGAATCTTAGAACACAAAAATAAATTCTCCATCCAATATTATTTTTCATCCACATGTAATAATTAATTCATCAATATAATGCCAACACCATGTAAAATTATGGGAATAACATATGACTATATAATTGAGCATTCATTTCTCACGGTCAATAACAACATTTTCCATTAATGAATCACAATAATATCTGCAACACCTTTACATTTTCTTTGGACTTGCATCAAAACATATTCATGTCATTGTCTCAGTAGCCTTTCCTTTGTTGTCATGGAGTCTTACCTTGCTCTTGTTGTCATGAATGTTTTCCTTGCCTTATTTTCATGCAGTGTTTCCTTGCATATGTTTTCATGGAGTTTTCCTTGCCTTTGCTTTCATGTAGTATTTCCTTGCATCACAACAATTTTCTCGAAGCAATTAGTCTTCAAATCAACCTTATAGACAACAGATGCAAGCATCAATGTTATGCCAAGCTATCAAGGTATTTTTTCCTCCTTTGTTCTACTATCATCAAGCATACCAATCATAACTTGCTTCTTTTCAACTATAAAAACATATGGTTCATGCTTCTTTTCTGTGTTGCTGCTCCATTTCCATCTCATATTTTGTTGCTTCTTTACCTTGATCATAACCATACATGCTTGTTGCTTCTCCTTTGTTGCTCCTTTCCTTGCTACTAATTTATTGCTCCTTTTCCATGTTGTTGCTTCTTTGCGACTTCTCCTTTGCCATACATGAAAAAAATGTCATCAATATCCCCCTTTCCCATTGATGGAAAGATCATGTACTTTTCCTATAAGATCTCTAGATAGTTTCAGTAAACAAGTCACATAAAATAATATATGATGTTCCTTGGTGAGCCTTGGTATTACACCAAGAGTGCTACAACTCCCAAGGGCTTCTCAACTCTATTTATCAACACAGGGTCTGTACAAACTTCAAGATGATAATGCTATATGCACAGGAGATGGGATTCTACTCATGCCACCCTCAATTAGGAAATTTGATCAATAGTGCTCCAATACCATTCCTCCTACTGAATTAAAATGAAAAATAGCTAATGAATGTGCAATTTAGAAGCTACCTCTAACTATGAAAAGGGGAATGTTATTAACTTCAACTTGAAAATGTTATTGAATCAATACATGAAAAGACAAGAGATGAACTAATTGTAGAAAGGAAACTACATTATCTTGTAATTATCCATCTAGTTATCAAATCTACTTGCAGAAAAGAAGCCAACCTAACAAACCATAATCGAGAATTCTATGTACCATCTAACTAACTCACATTTAAATGTAAATCACTATTCTGTTCATGCCAAATTTGTGATAAGGAAACTAATCACTATTCTATTTGTGCCAAATTTTGATAAGGAAAAGGAGGGTTTGGAGTGGCCTAAGAGCTTCCCTTGATCATGAAGTCATAACTAGGGGTCAACATCCTTCTAAATTAAGTCCAAATTGTAGTAAGGATAAAAAATAATGAAGAGACAAGATGCTACATGTGTGTTATGAGAGTCTGCTACACGTGCCTTGCAGTGAAGGAAAAGGAGGGTTTGGAGTGGCCTAAGAGCTTCTCGTGATCATGAAGTCATAACTAGGGGTCAACATCCTTCTAAATTAAGTCCAAATTGCAATAAGGATCAAAACTAATGAAGAGCCAAGATGCTACATGTGTGTTATGAGAGTCTGCTACATGTGGCTTGTATTGCTACAGGGAGGCTTGTAATGCTACAAGATAGAAATAATGGTTTATTGGTATGGGAAGGTGGATAGAGGTTAGGGTAGTTCAGTGAAGGGTGGAAAAAGCCCCTAGCCCAGCTGAGAGCCTCTGGAAGGCCTGTTTTGCACTAGGAGGGATGTTCTCGGTGACCTATGAAAATGTTCTCATGAACATAATTTTAGGAAAGAATTTGGGGTTCACAAGAGAAGGTGAGGAAGTCTAAGATGGAGGTGCTGAAAGTGCCCTTGCCTACAGATCCAAAGAGCCCTACAATCATCAAATGTGTGTACCCATTTATCATTGAAAAAATGAAACAATTAGTAGTGGAAAGGATGAGTTGAATTTAAATGCTATCTAATCTATGCCAAAAATAAACCAACTCCTAAGCTATTGAAAGCATATGTAAAACAAGATGACTAACAAAATCTTCTTCAAATAAATCATAAACATAATACTTTTGGAATATGGTTGTAAATCCTTCTATTCATTCCCCCACGAGAGAGATTAGGTTGAGTTTGCAACCACATTTTTTTGATAGATTATTCTCTAATGAAATGAAAGAAACTAATAAGCACTTTGAACTGAAAAGATATACAAATACATAGGAAGGACCTAAGCCACTGGGGTTGGGCCCAAACCTAAGAGCCTTATCCCTCTAGAACTAACTCAGCAATGAATAAATAATCGGTTTGTCATTATCATTTCATCAATGTCTAACACATGACATAACAAACGAAAATGTTAGTGCCAAGTACTCAAGCTTAATATCTACCCAGCTGAAAGAGAAACTCAAACCCTAAGGAGCTCTTTTACATGTTTATTTATACAAGAGGGTAGCTACTAGAAGGTCACTAGAAATAGGAATATTTGTCTCCCATAACTCTAGAATGGTGGATATTGTTCCTCATTAACTTCACTTTCTTGGCTGTCAATGACCTCATCTTGCTTGGTTTTCAATGACCTCGACCTAATGATAGAGAGTGTTGTGATATTGGGCTGATTAAGGGAGTTAAAGAGGTGGAGAACCCCCTAGATTCTCCCCCTGTTATCTACCTTGAGCCCCTTCATAGAAATCATCTCAAAAATGGCTCCATCTCTAGAAATTAAACCATATTAGGCCACATGACACAACAAACATATTTTACCCTTCTCAGAAAGCATAATATAACAAAATATGTAAATAAATATGAGAAAGAGATAGTTCTAAAGATAGAGGATGACATCATGAACATCATAATGTACCTATTGATGAGCCTCATCATCACCCCCTATTGAAATTGTTGCTCGTAATCTAAGCAACTCCATAATCCATGTGCATCTCTTTCATGGACCTAGTCGCCTCCCTGAGATAAGGGCCCTCAGATGCTTTTCCCTCTTAGGGATAGAAACCTACATTCTTCACTATTTTTGTTCACTCCTTTTGCTTTTTTAGTTCATTTCTTTTATCCTGTAGGCCTAACAACAAGGTTGGATTGAGATTGATTCCTATCCATTTGACCTTCAACATTTGCATGATCCTCTTGTATAATAGCGTTCTCTCGAAGGCATTCCTTAGCCTTTCAGGAGAATGATATTCTTTGATCTGGAGATTGTGGGATAAGGCATGCCATCTTCTCTGGTAGGATTGCAAGATTTTTGTTCCAAACAACCTGAATGTATCTTCAAAATGTAGGATCGCTTGCTCCTAGTTGGAAATCTATTTAGGTGCTAAATCAACATCATTGGAGATGATGCCATGATTGCTAATGACAACCATAGGGCTCACTAGCTCTGCCCTGATATACATTGGTTCCTTTTCTTCCTTTGCCATTACTCTTTTCACTTCCTCGGCTCTTTCTTCTTCATGAGTCATCCAAGATGCTAAGGCCATTGGCTGTGTATACCCCAATCTTGCATTGGGACCCCAAAAATTCATATATGTTAGTGTGAGGTAGTGTATGTAAAAATCAACCAATTTTTCTTTATCCTCCATGTAAGCTTGGTTGAAAAATTCAATTAACTATTTGTAATCTTGAAAGGGCATCAATCCACGTTGTACGAAGGTTTTTATTTGGAATTACAACCATTGTTTTTTGAGAAAGAGGGCATAGGACTTTGATGGTTGTCTACACTGTAATGCTTCCATGGAGAGGATTTCCATACTAGAAATTTATGTTTATTTTTCTTGTACCTGCTCTTTCAACCTCGTATATTCTTCCTTTAGTTTCTCCTTCATTTTAGATTCTCTCATTCTCAGCTCACTCGATTCTTTGCTCATTTGAAGCAGCTTTTCTTCTATGAGGCCCACATCCTCTACGTTCTTAGACTTAGCAATTTTCACCCACCTATGGGTTCTTCCTCTTTCTGTTTCTAGCTCATAAAAAAGTGGGACTACAAATTTTTGTGGAATAATCCTCCATCCTTCAATGAATTTGTAATAGCAGCTTAGGCTAGGTTGTGGAATAGACTCTTCAAACTCTGGGAAGTCCTCCTCAATTTTTTTTGGGGAGGTTATTGCCTCTTGTAGTTGTTGTCTTACATTTTTCCCTTCTAGTAGCACATTATTCTCCTCCTAAAACATCCTTTGTCCCTCTTGTATCATATTTTGTCCCTCCTTTATCATACTTTGTCCCTCTTATAAATTCCCATTTTCTTCTTATTGGAGGGTTGTTAGTGTCTTAGGTTGTTTGAAGTAGGTTGATCTAGTGGTGGGCCTCCTTACATATGTTATAGGAGTCTTTGTTTTGGGTTTTGGAGAGGTGACCTCTTCAATTTTGCCTTCAATTAGTACTGCCTCCACTTTGTTGCTTCAGGACTCCTCAATTGTGATGGGGACCTTTGTGGGAGTTTGTGGCCTCCTTTGCTTGATCTTGGTGATTTTTTTGGTCTTAAAATAGAGGGTATATTTCCTTTGCCTCTTCATTTGTGGTTTGAATGGTGTGCTTAAGGTAGCTAAAGTTACAACTAGCTCATGTTTAGTGGTTCTTGGGAAAAACTTGTTTTCTTTGGGGTATCTTTATTTCTCTAGGCTTGGTAGCCCTCTTAGGACTTAATGTTTATTTTCCTCATTTTTTCCACTCTCCTTTTTCATCTTTTGTTTCTCCTACCTATGCCTCTATTTCTTCTTCTTTTTCATATGAATTTGTTGCTTCTTCCTCTTATGTTCTTGCCCCTTCTTCTTCTTCCTCTATTTTTCCCTCTCTTCCTCCAATACTAGAGGGGTGAGGGTTTGTGTCTATGTGAAAGTTTGTATATCCATGTCTATGAATTTGGACCAAAGGAAAAGGATTCTTAAGGAATAAACCACTATCAGTTTAATGAGGTCATGGTGGCCTAGGTGTTGGTGTTTCCCCTGTCTTACTTTCTGACTCATTTCCCTGATGGACCGCGGGAGGAAATATGGCACACTAACTCTTTCAGCAAGAGGCAATTCTACTTGGAACCTAAATTAATGAAGTAATAGAAAATGGTAAGCATATACCACTCATATTCCTCCATCATATGATATGTACTTTAGAATATGGTAGGAAACCTCATCCCAAGGATAAGGTAGGATTTTCCTCATAACTCCATTTTTTCCTCAACAAGATTTTGATTGGTAGTGAAGAAATTCGTTTTGGCAGCAGCACTAGTGGCTTTGTCTTCTATTATCCACTTGATCCCTAGAGCTATGGTGGTTACTCTACTAAGTATTTCAGGGCTAAGAGATATCGCCAACCCCCTCACCACAGTGGTGGCACTTTCCTCTATTTTTGAATTCATATCCATGGAAAATTCAAAGGCATGGTCATCACATACCCTTTCAATAACTCAAAGAACACTAGCTACTAATGTCTTCTAAAAATGTCTACCACAAGAGGGTGTAGGTGGATTCTCTTACTATCTAAGGGCTCCCTCTTGTTAAATCCCCCCTCCATCTCTTATTTATGTTCTTAATTAAGTGAGGGAGAGGTACTTCTTCCATAGCTTTAGTGTTTACCTCGGTGGCAATAGTGAGTTAAAAATTCCTTGTTAATGACAATTTCCTATGTTTCAATCACTCTGCTACTCGAAAATACCTCTTAATTGCTTAATTAAATTGTCACTGTCTTAGAGAATTATAGTAAACTTTTTATGCAATCTGATGGATGGATGAAGGAAATGGTGGAATTTATTTCTTGTCAACTAGTATGGGATGAATATTAATTCAAACCTCTATCGATATTTTCACCTTCTCAACCTTTCTGTAGCAGTCTCTCAACCCTCTTGTAGAAATTACATGCCTATCTGTACCTCCTTCCTGTAGCAATTGCATAATGAGGTTAAAAACTCCTCAATGGCACACCAAGCTTGTCCTCTCCTTAACTATGTTTTAAATGAGTGAATATGCAAAAGAACCCAAGCCAAAGTACATCAAATTCCAATTTTGGGTTGAGGCTTAGAGTGCTGTGCTGACTTGGAAATCACACAAGGTTTCATCTTTTATATCATTTCCCCACCCTGAGTAATTATTTTTCTTCCCTCGTAATCACCACCCACTATTTTTGATCCCAACTTGGCTGATGTGACATCTCCATGTTGCATGAGTGCTTTACATCACTTTTAGTTCACTATCCAAGGGTGGCCAAGTCAACTGGAAACCTCCAACTTATTAAAACTCCCCCTCTAGAAACTTTTACATTTTTGTTATTCACAGATAGGGAAGAGGTAAGAGTTTTCCATACCGGTGCCTACATCATGATCGAATTGCTACAAGGATTTTCATTCTAGAGTTGGACCATATCATTGGCATCAAGGGAGTTGACTTGCTAGCTTATTTCTTGTGTCTTTCTTTATTTATCCTTGTGATACTTGATTGTTGTGTTTTTTGTATGTTCATGTACCTTGTTGATCTTCAGGATGATGCTGTTGGTGGAAAGTCATCCTGGGAGTGACATGACTTCTCCATAGTTGTCTCATAAGGTTTCATCACCCCTCTTTTATGATAAAAAAACAAGATCAATGCTTTTTGTGAGGTATGCATAAGCTGGTATAGCAGGAAGTTTTCCTCCTGTAGCAGTCATTTCCTTTTCCTATGGGGTCTTCAATCTACATGGGGTTAATGAGAGAAGTTGTAACAAGTCCTGAGGATGATGATATGATCATGAGGGAGTAGTGTAGACTTGTATAACTAAAGATGACGACTTCTATGTTTTTCTCAAAAAATTGTAAAAGGTTAGGATAGATTGGAGAAATTGAGTGAATTGTTTTGTGAAATGAGATGGATGAGTGATTGATGGATGATGGAAAGTGATGGGGGAACCCTCTTCATTATTGTTAAAGTCATAAGGTCCTTTTTGGGTTGTGATTTTCCTTAGATCCCCCTCCTGTAGATTTTCATAAGCCTTCCTTAGCCCCACAAGACCTTCCTGTAGCAATTATAGGTCCTTCCTTTAACAATCTAGAGAGTAGATGAAACTTGAATGTTATCATAATGGGATGGTGGAGAGAGGTGATCACATGAGTGGACATCATGGGTAGGACGTGGATGTATGGAAGAATGAAATAAATCCTGATATTTTTTTCCCTATAGCCATGAAATCTGCCACTATGTATACTCCTACAAAATAAAAAAAGGTCAGCAAACATGGTATCAAACCTTTTCTTGTGTTTTCTTCTTTTGTTTGTTTCTTTTTATTGAGACACACAGGTTACCTCAGAGGAGGTTTTCAACCTATATGACTTCCCTAGTTGACTCAAGAAAGGTTTTCACATAAGGATCATTATTATCTTTTCTTCTCTTTTTTTTCTCTTAGGCTGCCTCAAAGAGGTTTTCAACCCAAGAGTTGGTGTCAAATTCCTCATAAAGGTTTTCATCCAAGCCTTTTTCTCCTTTTCTCTTGTTTTTTCTCTTTCTTTTGAACAAAAATATCTAAAAGTGTTGTGGATTGGAAGCTATGACACCCTCAATCACATTGACTTTTTTGTTGACTGTACTAATGAATTATGCCCTAGACATAGGTTTCCTGTATAACTTCAGCCTATAACCATTGATAAGAAATTGGATCCCTTAATCATTAATGGTGATGATTTGGAAAACTCCATTGTCATGACATTTTTCAACGAGGTATGTGCCTAACCATATTTTCGTCAATTTTCCATTAAAAAATCTTTGAATGTAGAATGATATAACAAGGCCCAATCCCCTTCTTGAAAATCATTTTCCTTGATATGCTTATCATGATAGACCTGCCTTTGAAATTGTATAAATTCAGTGTGGAGGAGGGCATGCATTCTGAACACATCCAAGTCATTCAACTGGAACAACCTTTCTTGTTGTGCTTTGGTGACGTCTAAATCCAATTGGGCTACCATTCTCAAAGTGTTATATTCACTATAAATAGAAAGTAGAGATTTCTTCCCATAAACCAAATCACATGGAGTGAACCCAATAGTTGTCTTCCAAGTGGTGCTATAAGCCCAATTGGCCTCCATTAATTTGTTTGCCCAATCTTTCCTGCTATTGCTCACAATCTTTGTGAGGATGCTCTCCAATGCCCAATTTGTAACCTCTACTTTCCCATTTTCTTACATGTGATAGGTAGTAGATGTTTTGTGTTTGATATTATGCTGCCTCAAGAGATTATCAATCAAATGTGATGTAAATTGAGCCCCCCAATCAATGACTATTTCCATAAGATACCCAAACTTGTAGAAAATATTTTCCCTTAAGAACTCAACCACTTTCTCCTTTGTTGTTGTTTTGACAACCTTTGTCTTAGCCCACTTTGTCAAGTAATTAGTGCACACAATGAAGTAATTTTTCTATCCTGGTGGTGGATCAATTCAGGCAATGAAATCCATGCCCCACTTATCAAATGGCTCTAAGGCAACTTAGCGTTGTAGAGGAATTTCATCCCTAGGAGTGGGTTTCCCCATCCTTTAGCATTGATCACATCTACTGCTATATATTCTTTCATCTTAATGGAGAGTGGGCCAATAGTAGCCAAATTATAAAGTTTTGAAAGTTGTTCTCTTGGTAGAAAAATGACCCCCATAGGGCCATCATGTCAAGCTGAGAGGATGTCAAATGATTCCTCTCCCTAACACGTATCCTTAAAATATGATCTAGTTCCAATTTGAAAATATTTCCCCCAATCCAAGTGAAAGGGGCCCTTTTTCTTACAATTATGCTCTTCTCCCTCGATGACAGATTTGGAGGAAATATCCTTGCAACTAGGTAGCTTCCTATGTCACCAAACTAGGGAGAGAGCAATGAGATAGAAAATAGGTGCTCATCTAGAAGCTGATCATCGGCCATCCTTTCATCACCTATAGGAAAAGTATGTCTAGATAAAAAATCTGAACTACATTTTCTTTACCTGGCTTCTCAATGATAGTCAAATCAAAGTGTTGAACAATAAAAACCATCTAATGATTCTAACATTCACATCAGGCTTATTCATCATATATTTAATAGTTTCATGATCAATATGCACAAAAGTTTGGTATCCAGTGATGTAGTTCCTAAATATGTTTGAGTGTACAACAACTAAGAGCTCGTTTTTTGTGACAGTTTAGCCTTAGAGAAATTTTTACTAATGAAATAAATGGAATATGATAACTTATCATGTATTTTCCCCAAGTCTTCCCCCACAACTTTTTCTGATGCATCAGTATGGATATGGAAAGGAAGAGCCCAATTGGGACCCTTACGTATGGGTTCGGTGGTAAATTTCTCTTTTAATATCTCAAGGGCTTCTTGTGAGCTACTTGTCTAATAGAATTTTGAGTCCTTAGCCAGCAATCCAAGCAATGGTGAAGCCACTTTACTGAAATCCTTGATAAACCTCTTATAATATCTAGCTAAGCCCAAGAAACTCCTAACATCCCTCTGCTTTTGAGGGGTAGGGACCCTTTTGATGATGGTGATCTTATTCGGGTCCACTTGTGTCCCTTCTTGAGATATTGAATGTCCAAGGATAGTCCCTAGATTCATTAATAATTCGCATTTGTCAAGACTTAGTGAGAGGTTCATTTCAATGCATTTTCTCAGGACTCTACCCATATTAGAGAGAGCCTCTAAGAAGTCACACCCATAGGGATTGAAATCATCCATATAGATCTCCACTAAGTCATGAAAAATCTCAGTAAACATGCTCATAACTTCCCTTTGAAAAGTGGCAGGGGAATTGCATATACCGAATGGGAGGACTCAATAAGCAAAGGCACCCCAAGGACATGTGAGTGTAGTATTTTCTTGGTCCTCGGGGCTGGTCTAGATATGATTGTAACCATTAAACCCATCCAATAAATTTAAGAACTTCTTCCTTGCAATACCATATAAAAATTGGTCAATGAAACGAAAAGGGAAATGGTCTTTCCTGGTGGCCTTGTTCAGTTCTCTATAATCCACACACATCCTCCACTTGCCATTCTTCTTAGGGACTAAGACTAGAGGGGACACACCCTCACTATCTAATATGGGGTATATGAACCCTGAATCAAACAAATTTTGTAGTTCTTCCTTAACTATGTCCTTAAGGGTTGGCTTCATTCTCCTTTGAGGTTGGTGCACATGTTTGCATCCCTCATTGATGTAGATGTGAAGAGTAAAAACTGAGGGATTCACCCCCTTCATTTCTTTATAGTTCCAAGCAAGGGCATCTAAGTGTTCTCTCATCATCTTACACAATTTATCTTCTTGCTTAGCCGAGAGAGGGGTTAATCTTTAAGGTTCTAGATGGGAAAAACTCTATAACATTTACATTTTCAGGTTTTGGTTCAATTGATCATAACTCAGTCCAAGGACTACTATCATATTCTTTCACTAAATCACGAGGAGGCATGTTGTTGTGGGGGTTAGTTATGAAGGATATGGTCAATGAGGTAATCTTCATCAAGTTTCCCCCCTCCTATAAAAACATCTAGGGTACATATTGGGTAGGATGTTTTATGATACACTTCAACTTATTCCTCCTCTATTAACCACAAGAGTAAGTCAAGCTCAATAGATGGATGAGGAGGAGGATACAATGCCAATTCCTTAGAAAAATGTTCATTCTTAATGGTCATGTTGCCAACCCTACAACTAATGTAAGCATTAGAAGTGGCTAACCATGGCCTTTCCAAGATTAGAGGATATCCTTTGAACCTGGTTTTGGGTTGGAGAACTAAGAAATAAGTAGGATACTCTCAAGGGTTGATGGAGACCATGACATCCTCAACAACTCTCTCAGGAGCTACTGTGGATTTATATGCAATTTGCAACACTATAGTGGTCTTTGTCAAAGTTCCTTGGAGGTTTAGATTTAGCATGGTTTCTTTATTCATCACATTGATGGCAACCCCAAGATCAATTAGGGTATAAGGGACAATGATTCCATCAATGTGTGCATCCAATACTCGACTTCCAGGGTCTAAATATTTTGGACAAATTACTCTCCCCAACATCAAATCAGATAATTGACCAATAACATTGATGGTGGCGGTGTCTGTTTTTCTTCTCCCAGGGTGTTTGAAGAATTTCTCCTTGATAATCTTATTATAGATGGTAACATCCTTAATAGCCTCAAGAAGGGGTATTTTAACACACAGATTCTTCAATTCTCCTAGAAGTTCAATCTCTTATGGGGTGTGTTGGCTAGGGTCAATCAATATCTCAAGAAAAGGAGGTGGATTTACTTGAGGCATACTCTCTTCCTTTTCCTCTTCAAGTTATTCAGATGGAGATGGTGGATGGTTATCTAGAAGCAGTCTTCTAGACCTAAGGTTGATCTCTTGGATCTCCACAACATAGGCAGGGTAAGATTTCTCTCCACTGTAGAAATTTTGTGTCTACTTGTTATTCAAGTTCAGATTGGGTTGAGAAAGAATATGAGGTTGCTTGGGTGGACAAGGATGAGTGATTTGTGGGTGAGATTGAGGTGGAGATAGTAAAACAAAAGGTTGGTTTAGTTGAGGCTTCCACCCTTGTGATGGGGTGGGAAGCATACGGCTAAAATGTTTGATTGACACATTGAGGAGGATATTTAGGAGCATAAGGCCAAGAAAGAGGTGTGGACCATGATGGATGAGTGGAAGAGTACCAGGGTGGCAAGGTGCATTCTCATTGGGATGATAATGAGAGTAAGATACACCTTGCATGCCCTACTAGTGGTCCTTGAGGCCTCCTTTGATTTATAAAAAAGAGATGCTCAGCCCCACCTTCTACCCCTTGGTAAACAACTTTTAAACCAGGAAAAGAAGGGCATTTATCTGTGCCATAGTTTTCCTCACAGACTGAGAAGATCTCTATGACATTTAATGGGCATTCATTTCTAAGGTGCTTTCTAGTGCATTTAGGGTAGAAACTAGTTAGGGCTATATTTGATTCCTCATATTTCCTATTCCTTTGCATGGTATCAATTTTCAAAGAAAAGGTATGAAACATTTCACTTTTAAAATCCTCCAACATCTTTCCAAACTAATTTTTATGGAACTTGTGGGAGGAGAGGAATTGACCAAGCCTTAACTAGCCCTACCCTTCTTTCTAGCAGCCCTAGAGTGATTTTTAAGCACAATTTTAATGTCATCATAGGATAATTGATAGATATCTCCCCCATACAACATGTTGAGGGTCTCCAACATGTCCTCCCTGGTCCCTCGAAGAAGAACTAGTTTGAGTGATTCAGGATCAAGGGCGCATATGGCCCTCCTATGATTGAGTTAAAATCTCTCCTCATAGTCTTCTAGGGATTCATCAAGTCCAAGAGTCATTCTAAAGATTTATTCCTTTGTTTCTTTGGACCTACAGTGGACACTGCACTTTTCATTAAAGTCTTGTTGCATTTGAGGCTAGGTAGTGATGCTACCCCCAAGCAGACCCATAAACGAGTGCAAGGCTTCATCCTTAAGGGTAGAGGGGAATAGCTTCAGCTTCTAGTCAAGAGAGGCATATTCATAGTTCCTACATACAACATAAAATTCAAACATGAAGGTATCAATATCCTCTAAGATTAATCCATGTAAGTGTTGAAGGGAAGTAGGGATTATATTCTGCATTCTAGCCTCTCCATTAGTCACCCTGATAGGGAAAACCTCATTATTCCTTTCTTCAACCATAAGTTGGGTAGGTGAAGTGGGTTCTTCTTCTTCCCTAATAGGTTCTTCAAATGTTTTAGGTTTCTCACCTAGAGTGTTTTTTTAACTCCCCTGTAGTCAGAGGGGAAAGTTGATAGTCACCGAAGAAGAGTGAAGGTTGACTGCTTGAGGGTGTGGGGATTTTTGGTAAGAATTTTCCTTGAGTATCTCTATTCCTACGAGGCATGAAAGAAATTTTTTATCTTTATCTTTTATATTACTTCTTTAAAACTCTATGCAAAATGAAAAATAATTCTTAAAAACATAAAAGAATGCTTAAAGAGAAATAACATCTATATAGACACCTCCCAACAACATCGTCAAAAAGTGGTGAGCCCTGGCATTGCACCAAGAGTGTTGTAACTCCCACGGGATTATCAACTCTATTTATCAACCCGGGGTTTGTACAAACTTCAAGGTGACAGTGATATATGCACAATATATGGGATTCTACCCATGCCACCCTCAACTAGGACATTTGATCAGTAGTGCTCCAAGACCATTCCTCCTACTGAATTATAATGAAAACTACATAATGAAGGCGAAATTTAGAAGCTAACTCTAACTATGAAAAGGGAAATTATATTAACTTCAACTTGCAAATGCTATTGAATCAATTCATGAAAAGAAAAGAGATAAAATACTTGTAGAAAGGGAACTACATTATCTTGCAAGCATACATCTAGTTATCAAATCTACTTGTAGAAACGAAGCTAACCCACCAAACCATAATACAAAATTTTACATACCATCTAACTAACTCACACTTGCATGTAAATCATTGTTCTATTTGTGCCAAATCTTTGATAAGGAAACTAATCACTATTCTATTTTTGTAGTGAAGGAAAAGGAGGGTTTGGAGTGGCCTAAGAGCTTCCCTTGATCATGAAGTCACAATTGGGGGTCAACATCCTTCTAACTTAAGTGCAAATTGTAGAAAGGATTAAAACAGATGAAGAGATAGGCTTCTAGATGAGGCTTCTATAGGTGTCATGTATTGGTACAAGAGGGTTTCTGAGAAGGTAAAAAAATGAAAATTATGGTTTAAGGGTATGGGAAGGAGGATAGAGGTTGAGGTAATTGAGTGAAAGGTGGCCAAATCCCGTATCCCATCTCAGAGCCTGTTGAAGGTGTCTTTTGCATTAGGATGGATGGTCTTGGTGGCCCTAGGAAAATGATCTCATGAAAATAATTTTAAGACAAAATTTGGGGCTCACAAGAGAAGGTGAGGAAGTCCAAGATGGAGGTGGTGAAAGTTCTCTTACATACAAATCTAAAATACCGTGCAATCATCACATGCGTGTACTCATTTATCATTGACAAAATGAAACATCTAGTAGTGGAAAAGATGAGTTGAATTTAAATGCGATCTAATCTATGCCAAAAATAAACCAACTCCTAAACTAAAACAAGCATATGAAAAAAAGATGACTAACACAAATATTCTTCCAAGAAATCATAAACATAATACTTTTGGACTGTGCTTGTAAGTCCTTCTCTTTATCCTCCAATGAGAGAGATGAGGTTGAGTTTGCAATAATAGATTTTAATAGATTATTCTCTAATGAAAGTAAGAAACTAATAAGAACTCTCAACTAAAAACACAGATACAAGTACACAAGACAGACCTAAGCCACTGGCGTTGGGCCCAAAACCAGGAACCTCAGCCCTTTGGAACTAACTCAGTGATGAATCAATAAGAAACTTCTCATTATCATTGCATCAATATCTAATACATCACATAACAATAAATAATAATAATGTCAAGTACTTGAGCTCAATAGCTACCTAGCTGAAAACAAAACTCCAACCCTAATGAGCTCTTTAACATGTTGATTTGTACAAGAGGGTAGCTACTATCATCTCCCTAGAAAATAGCAATATTTGTCTCCCACAACTCAAGAATGATGGATCTTTTTCCTCATTAACTGCACTTGCTTGGTTGCCAATCACCTCGAGCTGATGAGAGAGAGTGTTATGATCTTGGGCTGATTGAGGAGGTTAAAGAGGTGGAAAAACCCCTAGATTATCTTTCTATTGTGTACTTCGAGCCCCTCCATAGAAATCATCTCAAAATGGCTCCATTTCCTGCAATTAAACCATATTAGGCCACATAACACAACAAACATATTTTACCCTTATCACTAAGCATAATATAACTAAAAATGTAAATAAATGCGAGAAAGAGATAGCTATAAAGTTGGAGGACGGAATCATGACGCTCATAATGTACCTATTGATGAGCCTCATCAATCCTTCTACTAGATTTTCCAATGATAACATGATTTGATTATAATCAATAGGAATAGAAGATCTGCTCCCCTAGAATTTATTTGAAATGGTTGTAGTGAGACAACAACATGTGGAACAGTTAAACATTAAAACTTAAATGGACGAGGATGAGGCCTAAGAATCCTCAATCACTAATCACGTATGTTTTATCTTCATAATACCTCGTCTCACTTTCAATTTTCTTCTCATTTCGTTTTTCGGAAGCTTCATGATTCACAAGTACCCTTTTCATGATTGATGTAGTTTTTATATCTCTCGGGATGCCTATAATCTTAAAAATCCTCATGCCATTAGGAGATGAATAAGGATCAACATCCCCATTTAATGAGTCATTGTTCTTAGCAACAGTTCTGTGCACAACCAAATAAATATTGAACGTTTTAATCATATATTTAGTGAGCTCTCACGGGGCACCAATTATAACTTCATCCACATACCGACATGCTAGCACACTAAGACTACGCTCATGGAGATTCATGACTAGATGATGGGATCCTCTATATGCACTGATAATTTGGTTTGTATGAAGGTCAACAAGTAAAAAATCTCCAAGGTTTCTTGTATATTTAAATATATCTACATGTCCAACATGAAAAAGATCAAAAGCACCATCAATATAGACTATGCGTGCATCTGGTCCAGGACCTTTTCCATTTGAGAACTGCACAACCTTGTGAGATATAGGTAGAAAATGGGAAAATCGAGTTCCACTTGAAGAAATTCCACCATCATCATTGTGGCTATTTAAATGACTAAATTTCCACTGCAAATTAGAGTGATTCTGATTGGCACTGTTTTGTCTGTCCCTTACACAGAGCAACATTTGACCAACTATATCAGTGCTAGAAGCACCCTAAATACGTTTGATCTATTTATATCGTCTAACCTTCTTGGAAAGGGAATGTGCATCATTACCATCAGGGAGAAGACATGGATCATCTCCATGTATAATATAATCAATATTATACTCGTCAAACAACTTCTTCATGAAATTTTCATTTATTGCATATGGTGTATCAACTATAACCTCATCGACCCACTTCAAACCACTCACCATCACCCTACTTTCTTCGAGAGACAAGACCGGGGGTCCTTTATTGGTTATAATTTCCTCGTCATTGATAACCATCTCATCACCGAGCGCTCGTGCCTACCTGAGAGCATTTGCGTGCCCATAGTGCATCAGGTTGAAGCAGCGAGGAGACCAGTCTTGAGAGACTACATCTACATAGTTAGAAATTTTTTCATTAGTGTGAAAAATACGAATGGATTCCACATTTCCAAAAGCGTTCCTCTAATTCACATAGACTAAATATCTGAGCGATGAAAGAATTTGTAGAAATTCATTAAAAACTCCTATTGTTATCATATCCAATCGTCCATTTGCTATGGTAGTCAACGTTGATGTTTGTAATCATATGAATAATTCTGGAGTGAAACATATAAATAAAAATTCATGAGTAGGCATAGTCGAACAATTAAATACTTCATCCTTTATAACCTCTTCTCCATCTCGAGACTGGTCCCTTTTATAAATAATCACATTGCATCTATATGCAATTAAATCATTGTCTTGATAGCTAGGTCGGTAAGATAGTCGATAATATGTCTATCAACGATGAGATAATATGAAAAAGGTTGCCCAGGAATACTTGACCTCGTGGTCTCTTCAGGAATTACGCGATAGGTCATGGCAAGCAAGTCTCTCATCGTGGGGCTGAGGCTGACACGGATCGATAGCAGGATGTCACACCTGATGAAGGCAATATAGATAGCAACAATATGAGTATTTTAATGCATATGTTATGACAACCTATCCATATAGCATTATAATATTCTGAAATCAATTCTTTGTGTTATGATTCCATTGAGAATACTAGGTTGTTCTGTCACTGCGCCCCCGTAGCTTCTGCAATCCCTATCATATTTTTCAACGCCATCACCTTGATTCCATTAAGAATACTGAGTCATTCTGTCACTGTGCCCTTATAGCTTCTACTATTCCTCTCGTATTTTTCAACCCTATCACTTATACACCATCAATGCATATACAAAATGTAGCACCAATAAATATATGACTGTCTAAAAATGGCAACATATTATACCATGATTATCACGCCATAATGAAATATATATTGTGCCACAAAAATAATATATGCCAAAGTACTTCGTTGTCACAGCACCAGTGAATTACTACAACAACATTTCCATTTGGATATGTTACGTTGCCATCTCTTAGTGCTAACTATTTGGAGAATCGATGAAGATGGAAGAGTATGATTCCACCCCTTGTCGGACTGGTTGGAGTGTCCATATCAACTGGGCCATTTGAAATTGGGGGGGCACTCAAAAGTTTACGAACACCGTTTACATCCCTTAACCATGGATGATGGATATACTATATGGAATGAAATTATTGGAGGGCAAGGCGTGGTGAATATATAAGACACAATAATAATCATGCACCAAGAATTATAATACATATCGCCTGCCATAATATATATCACCCGTTGTCACAATATTGTTTAACACTGACCAATAAACTGAATACCAATGTTGCTACAATATACATAAGGATTATGCCACATATAATCGCTAATTTGCAATTGAGGTTTTCCTTCACAATGGATCCCAAATACAAAATCTCAGTTGAAAAACTAGGAGTCACGGGATTGGATTCAAATTTATGGCACTAGTGGATCTGGAGAGGCGAAAAAATGTCATCTATTCTTTCTATTCTATCATCATTTGACCATAACACATATCTATTATGTGCAACATATCAATTTTCCCACAGTTCTAATTTGGTAGGTCTAGTGCTGGCAGAATTTCTAGCTCTGAAGCATAACGTTTTCCATTATAATGTTGGCTACCTAACTTCCCTCAACATATGTTTCCATTATAATGTTGGCTAGCTAACTTCCCTCGGGTCTGGTTTGTAACATTTGAAATGAAATTACCTGGCATATAACTGGTATTTTCAGTTCCTCTACTCTATACCATCCACGTTCCATATTCTTGACTGTCTTATGTCGTTCCAAATTCCACAGGAAAATATGGAAAATATAATGGACTCAACATCTCTATCTCTTTTTGTCCTCCCTTTTCTGGCTTCTTCTTTTGCTTCCTTTGCTGCCACCTCAAGATTTCTCCTCTCTCTGTCTCTCAATAGTTTTCAAATGCTCTGTCTTAACTACACAGATGTAACATTCCGTGGCTTTCGTCTTTTACCTCTTGTTACGATTACATAATGGTCTCATAGTCCTCCTGTTAATCACAATTATATTTGTCTTAAATAGTTTGTGTTGCTTATCGAAGTGATCCAAGGAAATCTCATTCAGAGTTAGCAGACCATCCAGCGAGGAAGGACTCATCGTACGATCCCATTTCGTCCTCGACTAGCTTAAGTCTAATCTTGTTTATTTGTATAAGAGGGAATTGGGCACCCTAGCCACAAATAAGGCATCGATTAGACTAGGGATCTCCCAAGAAACTGTACGAGAATGATTATTACTAATTGCCGTTCATTTTTCAACTAATGGGGTTCACTACTTGGGCATTTCACTAGAGTGCACACACCTTTAAAAGTTGCATAATCGATACAACTTTTCAAGTCATTATATGCCATTGAAGCAAGTATTTTCCTCCACGCCATTATATTGTCTTTATTTGGAATTAGGGTGTAAAACCCTAAAAACATATATATCATAATATCTCATTCACTTCCTTACGGAGTCCATAGATTTCCTTGCATAATAAACAAGTGCAATGTTGAAAGATTCTACATTGTAAGGTAAGAACCTTCCTCTAGCCTTGACCTTACCATCACCAAATCCGCATGCCTCTTAATCATGTTTTAATTATCCTTTAACTTGTTTGTATGTAGATTTATTGAAGTTGTGAGAAAAATCATTCTCTCTTATGTTCAAGGCAGAGTTGAAGGGATATACAAATTTGCAGGGACAAAAGTTATTTCTTTCTTTCATATACCTTTGCTTTATTTGAAGAATTGGCTTTTTAAGATAAAACTAAATTAATAGTTCTATATATGATGAAATTAACCAACTTTTTGGCACTTAGCCCATGCAATATATTTACTGGAATGATAATTCAAAAATATATAAGTTGATTTACATAATGCCTTGATTATTTTGACTTTTTCCCTTTTATTCTCTTACAAGTAACACTTTATTCTTTCTTCCTTTTGGTAGCCTTCTTAGTCAAAGTGAGATATAGGATAGTTGATGCACCCTAAATGTTGCTTAACATGGTCATTTAAACAACTCTCCTTTTGAAAATTGCAATTAATCATAGTCATTATTTTCATTAAAGTTTTATTGCAGAGACACTCCAACCCCCCACCCCCCCCCCCCCCTCCACAGTCACATCACATCCCTGTCTGTGAACTATTTGGGGCTTCTCTCCCCCTGAGATGCTTCTCCTCCTGTAACACTGAATGAATTATTCTTTTTCTTTCTTGAGCAGTTCCCCTTGAGGCTATCATGATTTTATTGTTCTATTGAAGTTTAAAGTTGCTCCTTTTCCTTTCTCTTCCATACCATAGTTGGTTGTCTTCTATTGTTTTCTGCATTTCCTTTTGGCTCATTGTCCAATCTTCATGGAGTTTCTTATGTTGAACTCTTTACAATATATAGTAACTTGCAGTATTTGGGTGTGTGGATAGGATTGTTACACTTATAACACCTTATGTCACCAAGAAATGAAAGAAAATGCTTGTATTTTCTATTTTTCATTTGACAGTGTTTGCAATCATCAACCTTATGTCCAAATGCATAGAACAAGAAACAATAGCCATAGAATAAATTTTTGTACCTCATGGCTAATGTCTCCTCTAATTTCTTACTTGAGGTAGATTATTTGTCTGCTGCACCTTTTTCTGATAATATTTGGTCTGATTTATCCTATAATGTGATGTTGCATTCCCAAGTTTATGGCAATGGAGATAGGTGACATTATTTCTTCTTTGAATTCTTGCAACCTTCTTACCTTCATATTTAGGAGGAGATTGCATTTTCTTCGAATCATTATTTTCATTTTGGTTTTATTTCTTTCCTTATTATACATGTATTTTCAATGTTGTTGTGCTATCTTTAATGGATGATTTTTGTGATTTCTTCATGGATACATTCTATTCTTCTAGTTGTTTACACAATATGTTCTTTTCTTCTAAATCACTTCTAGATTAATCAGTCTCAACCTCTAACCTTTCACATTGTTCTTCTTTCTCTTTCATTGATCTTCTCATTACCTCTTCTATTCTTCTTACTTCGTCAAGATATGTCCTTAGGCTAATGATTTCTTTCTTGTATTCATGCTCTCTTTCATCACATATCTATAACAATTTCTTCAAATCTTTGTTTTCAATCTTCAATATTTTAGTCAAGCTTGGCTTGTTCTTCAATTGTCTTTTCTTCATGGAAATAAGGTCTTGTTGTAGTGGCTACAAGCACCCTCCAAAATTTTTCCTTAGCTTCTTTTTGGACCCTCCCTTCCAACCTTCATAGTAGCTTTCCTTGCTTCGTCAAGTTCACAAGATTCAGCGTCTTTCTTTCACAAAGGTAGCGTGTCGATCAAAACTTGATACATTCCCCTCACAGGCTATTCACCCAAACTTGGTCCAGCTGCAAGCTGAGCAACTTGCCCAAGAAAACTATGCATTTCTTGAGGGCAACCAACCTTCCCTCCAGAAATTGCCTACTAGGCTCCAAGATTGCGCAATCCTACCAGTCAACACTCCTAACAGGAATTGTGCAATTTTCCTGAGCATGGATGCTCAGCCTAGAATTTGTGCAAATCACCTAGGCCATCAGTCTAGCTCCCAACGATAAATGCACATTTCCTTCAAGCAGTCGAACAACCTCTTGCATGTGCAACTGAGTTGACTGGTTCCCTCTCGGACCGAGCAAAACAAAATTTCATCCATGGGCTGCTTCTCCAAAGGCAACATGTAAAGGCATACCTTGTTTCAAGGATCTATGTTTAGCATTTGGAGGTTACATGCAAGGATCATTTCAGAAATCTCCCACCAAGTGTCACTTTCCCTAGATTTGTGCCATGCATGTCACAACCTCGATATTATAGAAACTCATCAACTGGATTTTACATAGCTCATTCCTCACATCAACCTTGTAGCTCTAACGTCCCACATCACATATAGGAGTAGTTGGCATGTTCAGCTCAACTGTTTTGGGGTATGCCCAATTCCGGTGCCTTGTGTTTCATTTCTATAGTTTTTGTATTTTCGTTTTTATGAGTACTGTTTTATTTATTTATTTGAACGCTTGCTGTCATTTACATGTATATTAGCTTGTCCTAGCATTGTTTGAGTTTACGTCAACATCTCACTGTTGTCGCATGCATGAAACCATTTTTCCCAAACAGTTGTCGATTCGTCGACTTGCCTCACCCACATGTGTGTTGTTTCATTGTCTAAATTTGTCATTCACCATTTTCATGCATGATCATTCACTTATGCTTACACTCAGTATCAACATGCATTCACACTCACAGACACTTTTAGTTTCCTATCGACGAGTCTGGGCAGCCTTCACTCGAACTCTGCATCACTAAGAGCCTCACCAAGATAGTACTGTGTAATCCTGAGAGGGAAGGCTCTAGCTTCCTCCCCAGAAATGTAAATTTCTACCCAAAATCTATTCCCCAGGTCTGATTTGTGCAACCCTAAGGGATAGTGACTACTGGCTAAGAAAATTGCGCAATGGAGTCACTAAGCCTACAGTCGTTGCCAGCTGAGATTGTGCATTGTGTAATCCAAGTAGTTAGTAGCCAAACTGGACTGTACATTGCATAGTTCCAGCAGTCATTCAGTGTGCTAGCAGCCCTAGCTATGCCTTAGATAGTGTTGGTAGTCGGTCTCCTGACCTCCCAGCCGAAATTTCGCAACCTTCATGATCAATCACACAACTATGTTGCAAGTTAGTTCTCAATTTCATTTTGGTTTTTGACTAATAGATTACTTTCCATCAGTGTTTCCATGTCCCCAGGTATTGTAGGTGCTCATCTTCCTCTCAGCAGCGCAAGTACAATAGTTTCAAGAGAGCAGAGTCAAAGATTCCGTTCAGAGCACACCTGGAGATGCATTCGATCAAGCATCTATGAGCTTGCCCACTTACGAAGACATCAAGTTATTCGTAGACAAAGACATCAAGATATGATAGCAACAACATAACCATGAGGATCATCATGAACAACAACTGAAGGCAGCATACCAAATGCAGTGAATGCAAAAGGAAGGTTGTTGCAAACACAAAGGCAAGACAAAGTTACAAGATCAAGAAGATCCATTGATAATAAAAGAAATTTTGGAGACTAATGTTATGAGGTGATGATGTGACATGAAGGTCGCTCGAAGATAGAGAATGGAACAAAGAAGGAGTTGCATGTGCTGAAGTAGCAACTCAAGGAAGAACATGAAACTGCATAGATAGACGAATGAGTTGTAGTAGGATTTGGAACAACCGTGGGCACAATTTGCACACACATGAAACTGTGCCCGTACAAGTTAAAGATCCATCCCTGCAACTAACATGGAGTAGACATGGTGAGAAATGTTGTTGATCGAATGCAAGGGATTCAACAACATGCATGTCATTGCGCGCATGCATGCAATCCAACCCATTCAACAAACTCACCAAGGCGAAGACAAGAAGCAAGCCCAACTGGACCTGAACATGTACTTTGGCAAGCTGATGTGCATGACCACCAACACACACTTGAAGATCAACATAGAAATTATGCATCAATGTGTTACCAGTTTAGTCGCACCCAAGAAGACCATGCGCATGTTAGCAGACGAGTTGGATGAAGAAGCCGAACCAATGCACCGGTTGCAACGAAGGCAAGAGCTCGTTTCAGCTAGATGTCACCATCAAGTGCATGCACACCATCACAAACGACCAAGCTTGGCTTCAGCTCACCACCTTCACCATCACAAGCATGTCAAAGAGTTGGTCTCATCAAAGTGGATTGAGTATCAGTGACGTCTTGCATGGCTTGCTCAAGCCGTGTTGTCTCACATAAGTACATGTGCATTGTAATGTTGAGTCATGTCAAGTGTAAGTCAAATGTGAGTAGTGGGATGTAATAGTCATAAAGTAGGTGAAGAGTCATGAGGATAGTTGAACTGTTACAAAGGGGAATGCCAAGGGTCACCCCACCCTTTGCTATAAATAGTCCCTCATAGCTCATTGTAACGGCTTTTGGTTAACCAAGCTTCTGATAAGACTATCTTGGAAAGAGCTTGGACAATATTGTAACACACCTTGGCTTCTCCGTTGCATGGAGCTAGTTCATCTCTTTGGAGGAGTAGGCAGATGTGGCTGTAATGTTCCATTGTTGGGGTTAGAAGGTTTACATGGATGTATTGTATGATTGGAACTTACACTTCTTTATATAATAAGAGATAACGTGCTTTCTCACATGTATTGTATCTATTGTAAGAGTGATCTTCAACACTTGTAATGCATGTTGCTTTAACCTATGTTCTACATCTAAACTGTTTCATTTGTTGTAATGCATAATATATTAATGGAAATGCATTGTATATGTTGTTAATGTTGTCCCATCTATGTCAAATGCTCTGTCGGACATCAAACGGACCTTTCATATGAAGCTCTCTGTAACAACCATTGCACTCCTTTGGACTAATCCATCAGTGTTGTACCTGTTATCTTACCTTGTATGTTATGACTGTTGCATCCATGTGGACTTCTCCACCAGAAGTTGTGTATGTCTTGTGTGTTGTGTGTTCTTAGCCAAGTTGGGACTAATCCCTTTCAACTTGGAACTCACCTTCACCCTCATATCAACCCACCTATGTTAGAACCTCTTATACACCTTCCTTGACTCACTGCAGTAGTCACACCCTTGCTCCTAACAAAGTTATCTTATTTGCCTCTGTGTGACATCACGCTCAAGGAATTACCATACGCCACACTGTTGGGACTCCTACACGAAACAGTTTGAGGTCTGATTGGGACTTCTTACATGGGAGATCCCTTTACATGTTGGTGGGTCTAGCACCATCAACATTTTGGTGCTAGAAGAAGGAGGGCTAGATAACAAGCTGAGTCCTCACATCTATTTTTAATCTCTACACATCTATCATGGTTAACTACTGAATTTCTCTTCTAGAATGTTTGTCTCATGGAAATGATTTCATCATCCCGAAAAGGCTCTCGGATAACTTGTCTCACAAAACATTTGATGGTGGAGGCTACATAGCCTTGGTTAGGAATGCGGTCAGCATTGTAGGCTCATGCAAAAGACATGGACCCTTTGAAGAATGCATGAGCTACACGTTGTTCATCTACACGCTTCGAGGGCACCCAATGCATTGGTGTGCCATGTTTCCTGAAAAAAAATATTCATTCTCTTGCTCATCTGGTTGCAGAGATAGACCGTGCTTTCAATCACTATGACCATAAAGCACTCAACAAAGAAATTATAAAATTACGAAAAGCACCCGGTGAATCCATTGAATAGTTTCACACACGATTTTGTATTCTTGCATACCAATTCCTGGAAGATGATATTGATTGGGAATTTATTGATGGAATATTTGAGTATCTTCTTCACATATCCGAACCCTACTCAATACACTTCGGTGATGGAGTTGCACAATCACAAGCAAGCATAGTTGCTATCACAAGTGGTTGTTTGCCTTCACCTCATCAAATAGCTCCACCATTATGGAGTGATGTGGGAGATCATGCAATACCTTGGTTGAATTGTCACATCCTCCCACCCCACCTCCTCTTGAGATTTGTGTAGATTTGGCTTACAAGACTGTTGGTTGTCACATGGCCTCATTCCCTCAACTTTTGTCCTCACATTCTTTTGATCCTCTAGATTGTACTCTCTTTTGTTCTCCCATTCTGGACTCCTCACCTGTTGTGAATGAGGATCAAGCTATTGATGGAGTTGGTGTAATGTAGCTAACCTACACCATCATTCATGATGAGTGGGTGAAGGAATTTAAATAAGAGCCCACGGTGAAGGATGACTCCCTTCCAGTTGTGCCTCATATGCTTCATCTTGACATCCCTTGTGATTCTACCACTGCTGATTTCTCTTGTGAAAACTCATTTCTGGATGCTTCTACTTCCGATCATTCACATGACACCTCGGATGTCAGTCTGTCATTATAGTGCGAAGAGGACACATCTTCCTCAGAAAATCCATTCAATCTATCATTTATTTTTCTTGAAAACATAGAGGGTGAACATCTTTTCTTCTCATCTACCCCTCTGCCCAATTCATCAAATCATGAGGATGCCGATGAACATCTTGAATTTTCTGATCTTGGTTGTCATGATCTATTCAATTCCTCGTCTAATTAGGATGTTGATTCAACCATTGTTAATATATCTAAGACACAGGTCTACAATGATCTATCCATCCACAAAGTTGAGACCTCCAAGACTGTCGAGGCACTTCAGCTCGTGCTGATGGTTATGTCAGGCCCTCACTATCCTGAGGTTGGTTTCACTTTCGGTCAGGAAATTGTTCAAACAATTAAGGCTCCTCATCACTCTCTTCTCTACAGAGAAGATCAATCAAACACCCAGATTTCACTTCCTCCACTCGAACTACACAATCCCATCACTCATGCGTTGGAGGAATCTTACACAGCAAGCACACATGCACAACACAAGTGGCCTACCTTTCTCATGTTTGCTTGCATGTCATTCTTAAGAGAATGCATACACTCAACATCTTCACATAGCAAAGCACAACATCATGGAAGCTCCACAGAATGTAAGCTCAGAGTGTGTTTGTCTTCACTATTATATCTTTCTTGTTTGTTGGTTCACACACCTCCCTTGTTTGCTAACCATGCCTTCACCAACATGGGTCAGCTAATGCACCAACAACTACATTGGAAGTATAACTTCACATGAGACAACCCATGCACCATTAGCTTAGGAGTAGAAGTAGTGTTTGCTTTCAGTCAGTTTGCTTGCATGCTTGCTTGCTTACTTGCTTTGTTTTTTTGTTTGTCTGCTTGCTTGTTTGCTCATTTTCTTTGCTTTCACTCTTACTTTTCTTTGTTGTTTGTTAGTTCACTTGTTTTGTTTCGTAGGATAGTTTTGCTTGAAACCATGTATGACTCTTGAAACAAGCTAGGTGAAGTACAAGAGGGCTTCTACAACTATCACTACTTGGTTATCTATCATCCTGCCTCTGTATGAAGAACTTGGTACGTTCAGTTCATGATACATCGATGGAAAATACGTACTGTTTGAGGTGAACATTGGTGAAAACACATTGCTTGCGTGCTAACTAGTGTCACCTACACTAGTCGGTTGTTTTTGGGTTAACCTTTGTCATATCAGTCAAGTAGATTAAGGTGAGGGGGAAAACCTTAACAAGCATGTCATAAAATACTTCTATGCTGGAACAACCTCTTCTTCTCTTAATAAGTTGGGATCCCTCTTTCGCCTCTGAAATGAATAAGTTCTATGCACAGTTTGAAAAAATGAAAAATGAATAAGGCGAAAGAAGAGAAAGGCTTATTGCATAGATAGGTGATGCAAGTAACTCCACTGTGGTACTAACCAGGATCATTGGGAGCAGAGTCATGCTTGTGTTCCTATGTGACTCCGTTGGGGTACTGTCTAGGCCTACTAGCAGTGGAGAAACACTAGAGATGGAACTATGACTTTGGAAACTATACTGCTTGTGCACCAATATAGCCCTCAACCCCAATAAAAGCAACTTTGTTTCCTTGGCTTGGAATATGTGTCAATAGACCAAGAGCTTGGTAGATTCTACATCTTACAATCAAGCAATTGTGAAGCCAAGACAAACTGAGAATTGAACAATAATTCTGAAGGTGTTAGACTTTCTTTTCATGAACAAGGTCCATTCATAGAGCTAGAGTTCTACCAGTGAGTCACCAAGTGTTGTAGCGACTACAACCACCCTCCAAAATTTTTCCTCAGCTTTGTTTTGGAGCCTCCCTTCCAACCTTCAACTTCATTTTGGAGCCTCCCTTCCAACCTTCACAACAACTTGCCTTGCTTCGTCAAGTTCATAAGTTTCAGTATCTTTCTTGCACAAAGGCAGCCTGTCGATCACAACTTGATCCATTCCCCTCATGGGCTGTTCACCTAGACTTGGTCCAAATACAAGCTGAGCAGCTTCCCTAAGAAAATTGGGCATTTCTAGAGGCCAACCAACCTTACCTCCAAAAATTGCGCAATCTTGTCTGGTAGCCTGCTGGGCTCCAAGGTTGCACAATCCTTCCAGTCAACACTCCCAGCAGGAATTGCGCAATTTTCCCCAACAGGGCTACTCAGCCTAGAATTTTCCCAAATCTAGGTAGAAGTCAGATGTTGCATAGAAATTGCACAAATCTCCTAGGCAATTAGCTCAGCTCCTAGCCAGAAATGCACATTTCCTTCAAGCAGTCGAACAACCTCTTGCATGTGCAGTTGAGTTGACCGGTTACCTTTGGGACTGAGCAAAACAAACTTACATGCATGGGATGCTTCTCCTAAGGGATCACGCAAAGGAATCCCTTGTTTCAAGGATCTATGTTTAGCAGTTGGAGGTTACATGCAAGGATCATTTCAGAAACCACCCACCAAGTGTCGCTTTCCCTAGATTTGTGGCATGCATGTCACAAGCTTGATGTTATCAAAACTCATCAACCAGATGCTGTAAAGTTCATTCCTCACACCAAACTTGCATCTCTGACATCCCACATCACATTTAGGAGTAGTCAACATGTTCAACTTAGCTGTTTTGGGGTAAGCCTGCTTCCCATGCCTTGTGTTGCATTTCTGTCTCTTTTTGTGTTTTCGCTTGTATGAGTAATGTTTGCTTGATTTCTTTGAACTCTTATTGTCTTTTACATGTATATTAGCTTTTCCTAGCACTGTTTCAGTTCACATCAACATCTCATTGTTGTCGCATGCATGAAACCGTTTTTCGCGAACGGTAATCGATTCAGTGACTCGCCTCACGCACACGCATGTTGTTCAATTTTATGAATCTCTCATTCACCATTTTAAGGCATGATCATTCATTTATGCTTACACTTTGTATTAGCATGCATTCAAACTCACAGTCACTTTCAGTTTCCCATCAACGAGTGTGGGTAGCCTCGGCTCGGACTCTGCCTCACTAAGAGCCTCACCAGGATAGCATTGCGCAATCCTAAGAGGGAAGGATTTTCCTTCCTCATCAAAAATTCACATTTATACCTAGAAGCTATTCCATGGGCCTACTTTTCACAATCCTGAGGGACAGTGACTGCTGGCCAAGAAAATTGTGCAATGCAGTCAGTGAGCTTACAACCATTGCTAGCTAAGATTGTGCATTGTGGAATCCCAGCAGTCAGTAGCGAGACTAGATTGTGCATTGTGTAGTTCCAGTAGTTAGTAAGTCTCCTAGCAGCACAAACTATGCCTTTTATAGTCTTGGCAGTCGGTCTCTCGACCTCTTGGCCAAAATTATGCAACTCTCATGATCAGTCACACAAGTATGTTGCAAGTTAGTTCTCAAGTACATTTTGGTTTTCGACTGACAAATTGCTTCGCATGAGTGTTTCCATGTCCCTAGGTATTGCAAGTGCTCATCTGCCTCTCAGCAGTGTAGGTACAATGGTTTCGAAGAGAGTAGAGTTGAAGACACCATTTAGAGCACACCTGGAGATGCAATTCATCAAGTGTCCATGAACTTGCCCACTCACAAAGACATCAAGTTGTTCATAGACAGGGATATCAAGACATGGAAAAAACAACATCACCGCGAGAAGCATCATGAACAACAGCTGAAAGCAGCATACTGAATGCAGCGAATGCAAGATGAAGGTTGTTGTAAACACATAGGTGGGACAAAGTTGCAATATCAAGTAGATCCACTGATAATGAAAGCAACTTTAGAGACTCAGGCCATTAGGTGACGACGTGGCATGAAGGTCGCATGAAGATAGAGAATGGAACAAAGAAGGAGTTGCATGTGTTGAAGTAGCAACTCAAGGAAGAACGTGAAGGTACACAGATAGATGAATGAGTTGCAATAGGGTCAGGAACAAAAATGGGTGCAACGTGCACTCATGGATGAAACTGTGCCTGTACAAGTTAAATATCCATCCCAACAGCTAGCATGAAGTAGACATGGTGAGCAGTGTTACTGATCACATGCAAGGGATTCAACAACATGCATGTCATTTTGTGCATGCATTCAATCCAACCTATTCAACACACTCACCAAGGTGAATACAAGAAGCAAGCCCAACTAGACTTGAACATGTACTTTGGCAAGTTGATGTGCATGACCACCAACACACGCTTGAAGATAAACACAGACACTAAGCATCAGTGTGTTGTTGGTTCAACCACACCCAAGAAGACCATGCGCATGTTAGCAGATGAGTTGGATGAAGGGGCCGAACCAATGTATCGGTTGCAACGTAGGTAAGAGTTTGCTTCAGCAAGATGTCACCATGAGGTGCATGCACACCATCATGGATGAACAATTTTGGCATCAGCTCACCACCTTCACCATCACAATCATGTCAAAGAGTTGGTCTCATCACAACAGACTAAGTGTCAGTGATGTCTTGCATGGCTTGCTAAATTCATGCTATCTCACATGAGTGCATGTGCATTGTAATGTTGAGTCATGTCAAGTGTAAGTCAAGTGTAAATAGTTGGATGTAATAGTCAAAGAGTAGATGAAGAGTCATGAGGGTAGTTGAACTATCACAGAGGGGAATTTCAAGGGTCACCCCACCCTTTGCTATAAATAGTCCCTCATAACTCATGGTAAGGGCTTTTGGTCAACGAAGCTTCTAATAAGACTATCTTGGAAAGAGCTTGGACAGTATTGTAATGCACCTTGGCTTCTCCACTTCATGGAGCTAGTTCATCTCTTTGGAGGAGTAGGAGGATGTGGCTGTAACGTTCCACTGTTGGGGCTAACGGGTTTACATGGATGTATTGTATGATTGGAAGTTACACTTCTTTATATAATAAGAGCCAACACGCTTTCACACATGTATTGTATCTACTGTAGGACTGGTATTTAACACTTGTAATGCATGTTTCTTTAACCTATGTTCTACATCTGAATTGTTTCAGTTGTTGTAATGCATAATGCATTAATGGAAATGTTTTTTATATGTTATTAATGATATCCCATCCGTGTCGACTGATCTGTCAGACATCAGACAAACCTTTCATATGAAGCTCAATGTAACAACTATTGCACTCATTCACATTGATCCATGAGCATTGTATGTGTTATATTACCTTATATGTTGTGACTACCGCATTTGTGTGGACTACTCCACCATAAGTTTTGTTTGTCTTGTGTTTTGTGTGTTCCTAACCAAGTTGGGACAGATCCCTTTCAACCTAGAACTCACCTTCACCCTCATCTCAACCCACCTATGTTATAACCTCTCATACACCTTCCTTGACTCATTGCAGTGGTCATACCCTTGCTACTAACAAAGTTATCTTACTTGCCTCTGTGCAACATTGCAGTCAAGGAATTACCATGTGACCCACTGTTGGGACTCCTACACCAAACAGTCTGAGGTCTGATTGGGACTTCTTACTAGGGAGATCCCCTTACATGTTGGTGCATCCAGCACCATTAACAAGTCCATTCACACTATAAGAGGCCTTATCTGACTGAACCCTTTCTTCTTGACATCGATTTTTCTTCTTCCTTTTTCTCTTATGTTTTTATGTACTACTGTGTTTTGGTAAAAACACAACCCCTCCATTATTCACTTAATTCTCATTATGGGGACCCTTTGATTGAATTGTTGGTCATATTACTATTCAATTTTGAGAGTTTGGGTTGCCTAAATGAGTTCGTTTGGTTCTTATCTTCCTATCATAACTCGTTTGATCTCATTTGGACATTTGGTTTGAAAATGATACCTAGGCAAGGATCGAGTATTTTCACTATCCTTGCCTAATCAATTTTATAAATTTTCATTATTTCTAGCCCCCGAGACCAAGATTTTCATTATAAAGTGACTATAGTTTATTGGTCAGAGAAAAAAATTATAATAGAGTTATATCGTAGTTTTTTAGAGTTATAACATTGAAGGAACTCTTTTGGAATTATTTGATACCAAAACTCTAATACATATGACATTGGGTATTTATAATAATAAACAAATATCCGAAGTTTGAACCATTGAATGCACACTACAAGAAAAAAGGATATTGGTGAGGGTCAAAAAATGTCACCATAAGTTCATTTTTTATAGTCAAAAGAACCTTCCTCACCCAAAACTGAACATCACCAAAAGTGGTGTCTCCAAAAGTATAGGTGTTTTGGTGACATTCAAGGTTTGTCACCAACAATGATTTATAATGATGGATAGTGACCATCACCATTTCATATGAGCAATGGTGACAGACCTTAGCTTCTGTCACCAAAAAATTGAATGTCACCAAAAGTGGTGTTGCCAAAAGTATAGTTGTTTTGGTGACATTCAAGGTTAGTCACTAATAATGATTTATAATGATGGATAGTGACCATCACCATTTCATATGAGCAATGGTGATGAACCTTAGCTTTTGTTACCAAAAAATTGAATGTCACCAAAAGTAGCATTGCCAAAAATATAGGTTTTGTGGTGACATTCAAGGTCCATCACGAATAATGATTATAATGATAAATAATGACCGTCACCATTTCATATGAACAATAATTATTTATTGTGATGGACATTTCATGACCGTCACTATATATCTATATA
>APFE031722527.1:344691-368001 GCA_000404065.3 Pinus taeda
ATGTCCATTGACCATCACCATTTCATATTTTCGCGAGGGTCCAAAAATGTCACCATAAGCTCATTGGTGATGGGCAAAAGAGCCTTCATCACCAAAAAATGAATGTCATCAAAGGCCACATTGCCATTCCATATGAATATTAGGGCATGATGGAATCAAACCACCAACCTCTTTTTTGTAAAGCAGGTGCTCTTCCATCGAGCTAGAACCCTTTAAAGAATTAGACTTTAAAAAATTAGACCTTGAAACTTTATAAATTGTAAATTCTACAACCTTCATAAATTATTAAACTTTGTAAAGTCTTGAAAAACCTTTTACTAAACAAGAAAAATAGCATCAAAGCTATAGGTCCCTACCTAATGGTTATGGAAGTTATGAAAAGTGGCTAGAGGGAAAAATAGTTACGTATAATATAATATGTTCAGTTGAATACTCAATTAGAAGTGAATATTTGAAGAAATTTATAGCGTATAAATTACTTATAATTATCAAACTTTAAATCTACAATTACACCAAAGATTGATTTCTCACTTTGTGAATCATGTAAATTTATTGTGATAGTATAAAAATATGTCTCTAAAAGGTTGATTTGCATGCGAAGAAGTAAAAAACAGTGAGTATATATGATGCAGTTATGAATAATGAGCTACATAGATGAATCCTACTCACTATGGGGTCTAAAAGACTAATTAGGAGTGCTTCTTGTTATTAATTAATTTGAGATGTAAAAATACAACACTCAATAACTATGATCTTGCAATGTAACCGCTAAACAAATGTTAAAATTGTAAGAACAAAGTTTGGCTAACATCTGTTACACCAAAAAAATATCCAAAGGGCATTCAAACACTTACATATCCACACCAAGCATGAGTATCCAAAGATGTAATTACATGGATACAAGGAAAGCACTCTCTACCTCTCAATCATAATTACACCATCTCATAAGTACTTCAACTAGCAAAGGGGTGTGAAGACAAGAACACCAAAGGAAAAGGAACCAGACAATACAAGTAGCAACTGCATCAAGAGGTGCAAAGAAGCATCGATAGGAGGCCTAGGGGGGATAAGGGGGGCAATAATTCATACAATATTTTGTGTAACCTTTCAAGGTTGTAAGAGTTTCTATAGGTTGAATGATCATGATTAGTGCATCATAGGATTAATATTTATTTTCCAAACTGCAGTGAAGAGGGAAGAAAATATTTTTCAGATAAGAGTCAGAGAATGTAAATCCATCAAGTAAATCTGGTATCATTCTAGTCAAATTAGGCAATTTATCATTTTGACTAAAGTTTTGTACAAGAAAAAATACAATTACATCAGTAATTTTGCATGGTTGATCTGTAAAGATCACAAATTACAAATAATTAAAGAGGTATCTAATGATGAGTAAAGTTAGATAACACCTCAATATATTGCAAACTTGATTATGACTACAAATCATCTAAAAAAATTCAAGAACATATAATCATTGATGATAAGTGTGAAACATCATAGCATCTGGCATAATATCAATGTATAATATGAACATCTACCCACAGTACTGATCACTAAAGACCTTACATATCCTCTAGGCCATTCTCCAATTTATTTTGATGTTTCCAACTTAAGTTCATTTTTCTGTTTCAATTTGAAAATAGAACCTGATAGTAGATATAAAAAAATGCCATGATCAATATTAATGAAAAACTAGTATTATCACCACTATATCTAACATTGTAACGTTGGTAAAAGGTTAATTAGATTCAACTAAACATTTTACAAGCCAATATAATGTTAAAGAAAATTACGTAATCACTTCAGCAGAGAGAAATGACTCATGAATAATTGTAATGCATCACACGAAATTTGGAATTTACCCCTAGTTGGGCTTCTTGTACTTGTATCTATGTACACAAGTGATGTATAACAACAAATTCAGAAAGCTAAGGAAATATAAAAGCCTAAATTAGTAGGCTAGATGGCCTTGATTGAAATTGTCGAGTATCCATCCATGTTTTCATCCTTTAATGGTGAAAAAAGTGACAATGGTAACAATTAAGGTGCTGAGATAGCTTCTTAATGCTATTGTCAGAAGAGAAAGAGAATTTCTCAAGTTGTGCATTGCATCAGGAAACTAATCATAATAAAATCTAGCCACCCTGTAAGGAAAAAAAACTTCTGAAGAACCAAGAAACACTAGGAAAGTTGCCATAACAATGGTCATTGGAACTGGTGTGACTATATCATGTGACCAAATCAAGAGTTATGACAATATCAAAATGCTTGATTTCAACCAAGGTAACTATTGCCATAGAAATTATTGATATGACTAGCCCAATACCCATTTGTTGTAGCTCAGTAAACCCCCTCTTTCCAGTGTACTTGCAAGAAATATGCACAATTATGAAATCATAAACTGGAACCCATATCATGACACTCAATAGATCAAATATAGACAATGATGTTGCAGGAATTTTGAAGGAACCAATGCTTGTGTTCATGGTCATGCCCTGTTCGACAAACAATGTTGGCATTTGGGCACAATAGAGAATACAATGGCATTCACCCATATGGGAAACATATAAAATCATCAGCTCCACTTGGGTCACAGTACATAGTTTCCAAGGATTAGAAAATCCATTGTCATGAATATCATCATCATTTATTATAGTTTTTTTTTCAAGACAATTGACAAAATTTTAAGCCAAAACCTATATCTATATATATCTATATATATATATATATATATATATATATATATAATTATATATATATATATATATATTATAATATATAATTTATATATATATAATATATATTATAAATATATATATATATAAAATATATATCATTTATCTTATAATACAATTATGTCAACTAGTAGTTTTGGACTCTTGAAACTATTTGATGTACACTACTCATTTTGATGCAATTATTTTGGTGAATAAAATAATCATATAAAATCAGCCCTCAAAGTTAAAAAAGATTAATAGAGGTACTTGAGATAACTTTTATGCTATATCTTTTGGCTTCCTTGAATAACATAACACTTGTCTCGCACCTCCTATAACATTGAACTACCTTGAGGGACTTCCTTTTCCAATTTACACAATGATGCAACTATTACTTGGCATAAACTTGTCAGGGGACTGCCTCTAGGTTTATGGAGTCTATATAATGGTGTCCCAAAAAATAAACGTATTATGTCTAATCCCATAAAAATGATAGGGATAGTAAACCCTCATCCCCACCAAACATTGTCTTTGAACCATATAATAATGTTGTTGGAAACGAGATCCTCAACATCAATTGAGAAGTAAAACCAATTGACACTAGAAAAGATGAGTTCAAACATAACTCTTTTATTATCAGAAGAACATGCTTCATCACCATGAATTTGAAGGTTTGTCCTCACAACATATGAAAAATTTTGAATCTCAGCTAATAACTCTAGACATGATTCAAATCACCTTCTCTTCAAAATAAATATGATTGGAGCTTATGAGAGACAAAGTGAAAAGTATTTACCTAACCCTTCCATGCACTGAGAGGAGGGTTAACATCACCCCTTAGGAAAGTTTCCCTGTAGTCCAAAATAAAATTTAAAAATAAATAATAAAAGTTACACCTTAATAAAACTCCAATAAAAGAATTACAATAAGATTGAATAAAAATGTCAACATGACAATTGTTACATTATTGTGCACCCCTCTAATTTGCAAGTCGAAAGACAAACCTCTTGCAAATTAGTTGTTACCATTTTTGAATAACTTTTGTGTTTCATGTGACATCTCATAATAGCATGGGAGAAGGCCATAACTTGTTGACCATAGTTATGGTATGCATAACTTGATTTTTCTTGTTATTATTAAATGAACCGATCATCTCCTCAGCGTTGTCTATTCAAACTATAGTTAAATATCTAAACATAGTCTTGTTTTTGAATAAAAGGAAATGTTAAACATGTAACTTGTGTCATTTTAGTGTTTTCATTTCAAAGAAAAGAATTAATAATTCCAAGGAAACAATTGTTTCTGCAAACCCAAATTCTTCAAATGTGTCATTTGTCCATGCATCCAAAGTACAAGTCATTCATTTTGCATATCATGTTAATTAAACTCGGTAGTTTCAAAAGAAACACTAAATACCATCACATTTTAGTTTTACATAATGGTCCACTGGCTTTTGAACTTTAAAAAATGCACAAAATTTTAGTGAATGATAGTTAAAGTTTTTGACGAGGTATGCTTACTCCCAGCCATAATCAAATGCATAATTGCAACTAACCTAATATTTATTTTTGTGGTTATTTCCCACAAGTTAGAAAGATGAAAAGCATTCAATAAGGAAGCTTCTTGGAGGCGATCAATTTTTTTCATTTGTAAAAGTTTATGTTGTTGGATCTATGAAAAATCAAAAAATGCAGTCTCAATTTGATATTAATAGTTTAGGTATGAAATATGTGGCAGAAAATGAGATTGTTAGTCTGAAACTCAACGCTCAAGAAATATATCAAATGAAAGGTTCTGCTTATTTTTCTACCATCTATATTTTAGTCATGATTATTTCGACTTTTCTGCTAAAGAGAAAGTTCAGCAATACATGTACTTAGTGCAACTATGGTTACATGTTAGAAAAATCTCTTGAAAGTAATGGGGAAGGATAATTTTAAAAGAAATACATTATTTTAATAATCATTTGAAGACACAAAAAACAAAGGCATGTTATCTAGACAATCTAATGTCATCTATAAGGACTCTAATCTCAATTGAGTTAATGTTATGAAATTATAAACATATAAAAGCCAAGCATAAAATAATGATAGTTTCAGAACCATGAACCTTGAATCAAAATTTAAAACTCCCAAATAAAACTCTCATATTACTAGCATGTTCTTAATGCACACTGCAATATCATGCAATTTAACAAAGGTCTCAAAATTTCAATACAATGATTTGTTCGACAATGTTTTGTATAAATGGCATGACAAGGACAAGATCAAGATTTAGTCCAAAGACACAAGTTTTACAGGCACTACAATTATCTTTAATTTCCAATACATTAATATAGGAAAGAAATGGCAGAAACGAACGTATAAATGTTCTAGTACTTAATTGTTCTTTCTATATGATCCAAAACATACCTTGTATCCTAACAGTGAACATATTATGTAAAACCAAGAAACCACTGAAAATACCCTTTTTATAATAGTTTACATGTGTTGGAAAATAAAAAAAACAAAAACACATGGTTATTAAGAACTCCAAACTTTTCATTGAATAGGAACTGAAATATTTTAGTTTCGTACTAATGTGCTCCCTTCAATTCCAAAATATCATGACTGAAATGACATATAGAAGTACAACAAAAGGAAAAAGTGACAATATGTAACTGTTTCACAATAACAATTATCTTTGGATATTGGCACGACTTCAGGGAAGGCTCTTGAACATTTTATAAGTTGAATGAACTAAAACAAGCCCCAAAAGAAGACATGCAAGGCTTAATGTCCCAGTTCCTAATGTAATCAGGTAAATTCCAAGGAAAGATACAACATATTCAAGCATGTTACCTTTTGGCAGATAGTCTATACAGTATGGATGTTGCAAGGCCAAAACAAAGGCTAAAATTGTCAAGGTTTCCATTCCTTGCAAATGTTAAGTTATGGTCATTAGTCAGATATTAATCATTAATAATAGAAAAATAAGTGAGCAGGGAGTCGGTTCAATGTTCAAGGCAATAAAGTGTTAATCCATCCACAAGCCTCCATTCTTGTTGGGTAGTTGGTTCACTGGTCAATGAAACAAAATGTTAAGCCATCCACTAAGCTCCATTCTTGTTGTGGTCTACCCCATCAACTCATGGTGTGAGTTAAAAAGTAGTGATAGTGACTATAGGTCCCAAGAAACATTCACATAATAGATATCCCAATCCCCTTAGAGCTCAAAACTTGGCCAAATAATTACCTTTATATCACCTTAGATAAATAGATACCCATTATACTTGACAACTTACCCCAATCTATATCCATGCACTATATGTAACAATAAAAGATAAAAATAGATTGAAAAATCTAATTTAACATGCTTCGAAAACGAAAAAAATTTGGGCAAGATTTAAACGTATAGTAAAGTAAATTAATTTAAGCCAGAGATGTGTTGGGAAGGTTTCAACATACAATAAAATAATTGTTGAGAAAACAATAATTTTCAAGTATTGGCCCCAGTATGCATCATCCAAAACTACCCCCAACATTTTTATGAGATAGCACGTTCCTGACCAATTGCTGACACTCTTTGCAACATCCACATTCCCATAATGTAATTTTTTTAATAAAATAAGTCAACAAATTTATGTTAATACCATAGTCTGTTAGTTGCTCACAACAGTCATTCCTGTGGTGCATATAAAAACATCCATAATGTGTATGTTGTAACAATATAGTGTGGCAATATTTTCTCGAATTTCCCCAAATTCAAATAAAAATAGGACAGGGGTGAGGCAGAACCTAAAACAATGGGCAAGATCTCTAGTTAAACTTGTTTTTCTTCACAGAAAACCATCCCTGGATATGCCCTATATTCATCCCTAGTGTACTTCCCTTCTTGTCCCTCTTGAAGCATACATATATCTCAATAAATCAAGATAATCCCCACATGCAAGCTGCAAAAAAAGGTTAAAATGAAGTCTCTTCCTATACATAAGCTAGAATGTACATACTATCATAAGGGTTAGAAATATTTCAATTTGAGTCTTGTTCAAAGTTTTAGGATCATCCACTACCTTGATTATCATCATTTTTCTTGATCCTGATTGTCTAAGGGTTATAAGACCCTGTTTTCCCTTGTAAATTTCAGTGGTGAAATATTCCACCCTAGTTGACACAGTTCTACTTTTGTTTTTTTTCAGTTCTAGCTTTGGAAAGGTTTTGGAAGTGTATTAGAATTATTAGATGATTTTGATTCTTACTTTTGACACTGAGATTTTGGAAGATCAGTGAAACCCTCTTTGATCATTATTTTTGGAACATGTTGTTTATTGCAAGGGCATCGAGTTTCTATACTATTCTTGGCACACGAGTCGAATTTTCTATGATATTAGACCACCTCCTACAAAGATAGTGAAGGTTTTGATTTTCTTTAATCCTCTATTTTTGGCATAGGGGTATCATCATAAGGAAAACAAGATTTTTTATTTTATTTATCTTGGTCATGTTCTGAAGTAATATTGTAACGACTACTCGAATCTATTGTCTCTTTTAGCAAACCAATTTGTGGAGTAGCATAAGAGTAGCATAATTATGAACTAAGCCTAGCCTAAGGATTTTCAAAAGTCTTATGCCAACCCAAGTATCAATATGAATTATTCTAGATAGGAACCAAATCACTATGGCATTATACTCTTATCCATTGGGCAAGCAAAGCAGCCTAGTGATATATCTGTAGTTTAAGAAAATTGGACTTGTTGGAAGGGTCAGATTTGGACTAGAAAATGTACTCCAAAGCTCTCCATCAAAGGTTACTTCTATAGTTTGGATTTCTTTATTCGAGAAGTCATCAGAACATGACATATTGGAGGACTGATACTATTTAGGCCGGAATTGGAAGACTAGAAATAAGGAAGGAAATTCTCTGAAGAAGCATTGAAGTAAACATAAGATTGGAACATTTGAGGCCAAAGAATCTATTGGAATCCAATCAAATAATATCTCTGAGGCCAATAAACCATGCTCATGAAGCAATCAAGGCCTCCTATAGTCGTAAGTCAAATTCTGACTCCATCTATAACAAGCAGCCAAAATTCCCTGAGGCAAGAATGAAGTTGACTAAACAACTGAGATATCCTACTGCCATAAATCAAGTTTGAATCTATATGAGGTAGGAAAATTCATTCCCTATGGAAAATCATATAAACTAAACTTATTGTATGACTGAATTGGGGATGATATTTTGGTTAGTTGAATGAGTAATTGAAAATGTTGAATCCTGACTTAGTGCTGGGAACTTTATCTTTTGGACTTTCAGTTATATAATTAACTATTGATTTGGAAATATGTGTTATATGAATTTTTGGGGTGCTAGATGGGTATAACTTTATTACTAATAGTTATATTATCACTAGAATAAATATTTTTATTTTTTGGGGCGGAAGAAAAGAAAAGCCTAAAAAAATATATAAAGAACCTAATTGCCTAGAGAAACCTTAGATCAAATTGCCTTGTCTTATTACATGGATTTTATGTATCTTATACTAAAAAGACATGTATTAGTGTATGGGCCTCACTCTCATACTAAGGGGATCAGTACAGGAACATCACAAGGTTTTAATAAACATAATGCCATTGGATATGACAATCAAATCCAAAATAGGTACATGCCTAATCAAGAGCAGAGGTCCTAGGCATGTATAAAGGAGAATGAATTTTGGGTCTTAATTCCTCCAATTATTTTACAAATTTCTTAATATATGGCCTTACGGTAGGTGAATATGCACAAAAACCCATTGCAAGATGAAGAACATGAAGAAATCTATCATCTATCAGGCTCCTAATTCCCCTCAAAATTTCAATGTTGAGAATCTGTATGGTGTTTTCTTCAAGCACTTCAACCTTCACAAAACTAGGAAAATCCATAATCTTATTTGAATCATTCTTAGCTGGCTTCTTTTCCATCAATATTTCCAAAAGAAAAATATAAAAGTTGTAGATATTAGTATTCATATTAGCCTTCTTCATTTTCTGAAGCTCAAGAGTGTTGTAGCCTTCTAGGCTTGTAGTTTCCATCATCTTGGCTGTAGAATTAGAACTCATTAGCCCAGCCATGGGATACATAGAATTCATCAAAAAAAACATTCTTATATTTAAGGTTTCCATGAGTTATGGGTGTTTCAAGCCTTGTATGTAGATGGGTGAGCCCCCAAGTTGCTCCAACAACAATCTTTTACATAAGAGCCCAACTCATATGCTACATGCTTGAACCATGAAGAACATCAGCCAAGGTACCTTTGCGCATATGATCAAACGATAACAAAGTTTCTCCTCTTTCGCCCTCATAAAATGCCCTTAGAGGCCCTAAATTATTATGTCAGAGATGCCCCAAATCAGTAACTCCAGGCAAGAATAATTCCCTACTAGTAACATTGCCTTCTTTAAGCAACCTAAGCACAATAGTACCTCCTTGAACTAGCTTTTTCTTATACACAATACCATATCTTTTTTCCCCAATAATTGTCCAGTTTCATTCAAAACATCTTAGATAGTGAGATGCTCCCCACCTTCAAACAAGACCAACCTTCCCTCCCCTCTTTCTTCTTCCTAAAATGCATTTGTAAACTCCCCCTTTTCTTCCTATCATGAGAACTAAAAAATGAAATCAAAACAGACAACACAACAACCAAAGAAGCCACCAGACCAATCAAAATTTCAGCCACCATACCAGGGCTCTCCTCTATCATGACCCTAGTACAAATGTACCCATCATTCAACCAAAATCTCAATTTAATATGTCTATCTCATTGTAATTCTTAGAGGGTGATATTGATGATGAGAATCCCAATATAGGAAATGATTTTGATGATACATAGGTATTTAGTGTAGCATGCTTTTCTTTTGACATTATAGGCCTCTAGAGCATCCTTTTTGATGTATTTTTGGTTCAAAGATGTATTGCACTGAGTGTTATTTTGCTTATATGCGCTCTTACTTTCCATATGAATGAAATTTTTTGCATATTTTTGTATAAATGGTTTGATAAATGTCGATGCACATGACTATATATGTTTTTTATTTAAAAAAATTATATATTTATTGTTGACCAATTTGTTGGTCTAGCTTTTCCCCTTCTCGATTCAAGGGGTCAGCCGAATTGGTCATTGGTTCGATTGGATGAGATTGGATGGTAGCAATTGTTTGGAAATGATATTGGGATGTTTTTGGTGGATATTTGGCATCTAAGGGAGAGGCTACAACCCATTTTCAAGATTGGAGGGGCCCACTATCCATTCTTCTTATTCCCAAGTATGTAAACAATGAAATGATAAGTTTGTCCCTATTTTTTTATCTCAAATGGTGGATTTGATGTTCAACCTTGTTTTTATCTCTCCTTAAAATGTAGATTTCAAATTTGTCTTTGCATTTTTGTATTTTCAACCCTCTATATTTCATAGCCCTACTTGTTTGAAACATGAATTTGAAGTTTAAAGTAGGTTTTAAATGTTGCATATTTGGATATTTCTTCCCATTTTCTATGGCCCCAAGAGTGAAAGAACCTACATGGATCCATGCTAATTTTTTTGATAATGAGATGTACTACAACTTTTGAAAGAAACACGGGGATTCAAAGGTTGAAACAACACTTCATAGGTATAAGAGGATAAGTTTCCCCATGGAAGTCACCATTAAAGGATATTAGACAAATTAAATTAGAGACGCAAACTCAGTTTGAAAAAATTTAAAAAGACAAGGCTAGGCAAGATGAGATAAATAATGAAATAGAGAGGAAGAGACAACTAGTTGCAATGGGAACAAATGTTGGTTCTGAGGTTGAAGACTCTTCCTCTATCCCCTATACTAATATCTTGGAACCCTTCCATTATGATCCTACTCCTGATAGTGCTAATATGAATCCTAACAAAGAACATTCAAAGTTATGCCACACCAACCCCCAAATCCAATAGTGGCTCTCAATGAAGTCAAACTCATTCCACCTAAGATACCCATTAGAAGAAGCAATACATAGATGCAACTTGTGAATACATAGAAATATTGTGGTATGATGCAAACATCCCCTTCGATGCTTCATGCTCTACTTATTACCATCCTATGTGGGATTTTGTTATTGCTACAAGAAGGACTTTAAAGGCCCTGGTTTGCATGACTTGAGAGGATTTCTTTTGCAAAATATATTTCATACATAGAGTAACACTTAAAGGATTTTAGATCTTCATTTTGCCAAGTTGTATGACTTGTTAAATGGATTGATTGATGGAAGGAATCATACAATCATAAATTTGTGGAAATTGGTGAGCCTCTTGTTAAGGTGTTGTAGTTGGTGGATGAGGAAAAGTTTGCCATGGAATACACCTATGAGGCTATAGATCAGCAAAAAGAGAAAATAAGGATGGCCTATAAAGATATAGTAAATAAGTATGGGACTATATAGGGAATCATTGATAACAAATAGAACAATCATTTCTATCGCCATATACATGGACCTGAGTTTTTATTGAACTCAAGATATCATTACATAGCTCACTTAGGGGAATATAAAACTACAGAGGTCAAAGATGGATTACATAAGTGATTAGAGAACATGGTTCCTAATGAGACAAAATAGTTATAAGTACGTCGATGTATTAGTACTCTAACTACAGTGAGTTGCATACCTTTCACAAAAACCTAGTAAGGATTACAAAATATGTGGACAAACTAGGTAAGCAATTCAAAAGTATTTTTAAGATCAGTGGTTTAAACTTTATATAATTAACTTTTTAACCACAAGAAAATATAATTTGTTCAACTAAATTTGTCTATGCAACACATTAGTGGGATTTATTTGGTAGCCAATGTCCTCAAATGCAAAAGTTTGCAGTTCAAGTCTTGAGCCAAACTTGTAATGCTTCTAGGTGTGAGAAAATCGATTTTTCTTTGAGTGGATTCACATGAAAAAGAGAGACCATTTGGAACAAAAAATGTTAAATGATCCCATATTCATGTAATACAACCTTCTATTAAGACAACCAATGGCTAAACAAAAGACATGATACAAATACCATTACATTGGATGATATTGATCCTACCTCAAAATGGGTGGAGGAGTCTCACCTAGTAGAGTTTGATCTTGATTTTAATATTTATCACTTGGAGTTCTGCGGAATTGGTGTGGATCTAGATCCACTACTATAGGAGTAGACATAGCACCAAGCATGTAACATGCAAGAACTAATCATGCAACTTAACTAGCTTATGCTTCAACTAGTACTACTATAACCTTTGCAATTGCAGATGTCCCTAAAGAGTCTGGAGAATTTGAGGTAGAGAATGATTTTTTAGCTCCTCTTGAGGATCCCATTCCAAGGAATGGTTGTGATTTTGATGTTTTATCATGTTGATCAACGATATGTACTATGTAATAATGTATTATGTAGTAGGCTAGACTCGAGTAGCCTGTTGCATGTTTTCTGAACTTTTCAGGCCACTTAGAGAGGCAAAGGCTCATTAATTATGTATTTTTATTATTGATATGTATTTCAATCAATACCATTTTGATATACTCATCATGGCATTGAATATACATGAGTATAATTTCCATTTTTTGTCTCTAATAGTTTGAAATATTTGAAAATTAATTTTTCATTAAAATGTACAATTTTTTTATTAAACCAAACCATTGAAATTAGATGAGTCTTAGTCAATCTGAGTTCAAGTCCAAGATTTAAGTTATCATTAATAGATCCCAAAGCTAATTTCGAGTATTAAAACATTGATGCACAAACAAAGAATATGAATACCCTTTGAGCACTCACACTAAAGATAACACGATGCAGTCTCAATCACTAAAAGATTCCAACTGTCAAGGTATGGGTTCAATTACATGGAGTTGGATGACTTACTAAAAGAATAAAGGTGTCTAAGTGTCATGAAAGGTTGTACTGAATAATGTCATAATTTAAACACATGCATCAATACCCTTCAAAATTTTGGGCTATAGTGAATTTAATTCTATAAGACTCTCAGCAAAATAATGAATGCAATCCATGCATATCATTTTACTAGCACGAAGATGTTCTATATATGATTATCTATAGTAAGACACAAACAAGAAATATTATAGTGTGTCTCAAAAAATATCCCAGGTTGATAATACTATAACACGTATTCTGTATTCTTTAGACAATTTTATAAGGGAAACCAAATTTGATAGCAAAATAAAATTTAATAAATATAGAAAAAATGACTTCAAAATATAACTATCCTAAAACAAACACAACAAAACTGGAATAAAGGGAGGTAATTTTGCATCACCCTATTTGATCTGCAGAAGCTCTATCTAGACTTGTAGATCGCACCCATTAAGCTCCATAAAATAAGTTCCTCCCTCCTACAACAATTGCAGCCTAAGAAAGATCACTATGTTTTGAGTCAACTAGCAAGAATGAAATGTATATGACATTGTACAATACTCTTTACACATTTAATGTCTTGTATATATATATATAATATATATATATACACACACACTGAATCCATTGCTTCCATAAAAATATAATTAAAAAAAACATGCATGCAACATGTGTTTGTATAAGAAAAATAAAACTAAAGTAATAATTACTAACAAATATAGATTCCCTACACTAAACATTTTTTTGTAGAATTTAAAGAAAATGAAAAAAATATGTAAATGTTAAAATTAAAACAACTCTACACCAAGGCAATTAACTGTTGCAATTTCTCTGGCTATTGATGATGTCACTTGTGCAAAAAGAATATGAAGTTCCAATTGTCAACATCTCCATGAACACGAAGCCCCTTAATATTTAGGCAGCAAAGTGGGTAATATCCTTCACAGATACAGTTGTACAACAATAGTATCTACATTCCATTTCACCATCTAGGAAGTGATTTGAAGAAGAAGTCATGAAATATCGATATACCTTTGGGTCAACATTGTGTATTCCCTACTAAAGCAATACCACTTAGTTTCATAAGAAGTCTACACCATTTTGGGGCTTATTGAAACCAAAGGAATAATTACTAACAAAGATAAGTTCCCTCCTCCACTACAAATTCCTTTGTAGACTGTAGAGAAAATGAAAATTTTTTGTAAATGTTAAAAATTAAAATACCTCTACACCAACACAATTAAAGAATACAATTTATATGGCTATTGATGATGTCACATGTGAAAATTACAAATAATGTTTAGAATAGAAAGGTGGGGGAGCATGGAAGATTCCAAGATACCTTGGTTATAAACTTTGAGAAGGATAAGACATGGATACTTATCCCAAGTCAATTTAAAAGGGGAAAACACTATTTATTCTTGACTTGGTAAATGAATCATTATGCTAATATTAATATTGGTGGATTTCATGCCATGGTTTTGCGCCCATGGGTTTTGATGTAGTGAATCCTTTAAAGAGGGTAATGTTCGGTTAACCTTAAATTTGTAAATAAGTCATTGTGTTAAGGTCAACAATGGTTGATTTCGAGCCATGGTTTTGGTAGCCCTTATATATTGATGTAATTAATCCTTTATAAAAGCTTGGGATACTCCATTATAATGGGCTTGGCGACTTGGTTGGCCTTGCTCAAGGGTACAAAGATAACTTTGGCTAGTTTTCCCTATAAGGGTTTTCCAAGGTAAATTGTGTGTCAATGTGTGCATGATTTATGTGTTTTTTTTGCTCGTTAATCATTTCTCTCGTAATTTTTTCTTATTCCTAACAACATAGACTACCAGTAATGGTGAATCAAATATAAGTTAAAGTGTCCATCCCTTCTCTAGAAATACATTTTTTGAAGTTACATCCATTTTTCTAATATCCATAATATTCTTCTATTTCAAAGATTTTGAAAAATATTCCAATGTTATTATCCTCTCCATTAAGTAAGCCAAATCGCATTCAGAAAATTTGATTTCAATTTCAAATTTTTAATATTAAAAAACATCTAAATGTATATGTTTTGACATGAATAAATTTATTTCTATTAAAAAAAATGTAACCATATAACAATGAGGCAAATCAATTGAAACTTGAGTAATCAAGAAGTTTTAGAAAATTAGATTTAATTTTAGACAATAGATTCTGTCAGCACTTACCAGCTGTTAGAGTCGGTCTGGTTATCCCTCCGTCAAAGATCAAAACTCTTTTTTGCACTTCATGTTTAGGTGTCCCATCAGTTTTGATCAGTTGCATTTCATTAGGAGCATGCCATACATCTGACAGAAAGGGTTGTGTCACTCATTCCCCTCGTGCTTGGCATTGTTGGCTCAGGTCTATTCATAAAAATCAAGTCTTGAGAATTCATTTGTAGTCCTGTTTCAGTTTCTAGGTCATAGCAGTTTTTTCGGTCATTAGGTCTAGGGTTAAGTCAATTGGGTCTTTGACAAAGTTTAATAAAGCCAGCAGGCCAGAGGGAGGTCCTTGATAGGTTTTTGTCTCGAAGATTTTTATCGTTATACGGATAGATTATGAATTCTCTTCAAAACTTTGTTTTGAAGATAAGTTGACATCTCATTTTTGTAATAAATTTTCAAAAATTTCAGTTCTTGAATTGTCCAGGCACAGCCTTGGTCTCCTTTGCCAGATCATATCACAGCTATCCCTGCAAAAAATTGTCAAATAAAATCATTACTAACCAAATTTAAGGAGCAAGAAACAGACATTCAAGCCTTGCAAATCCAGCTGGAGATGGCCAAGTGGAACATCAGGTATCTAAAGCAGCGAAATAAACAACTAGAGGATGAACATACACTTTATGAGCTGTGGCAAATCCGTGAGGATCGAGAATTGACCCGAAAGAGACCTGGTGATATGACACCAGCTGATCGAGAGTTTATGCTCATACATGTTAACACTCATCTAGAGAAATTGTTGGCAAAGGCCAATAGAGACAAAGACATGCTTCGTCATATGAAAAATCATTATTGGGCTCGTATGCATGTCTGCAAAGCAAAAATGAAGATTTTAAAGAGGAGGTTGAGCAGAGCACTAAAACGGCAGAAAAAGCCTGATCCACTCCAAATTTTGGCCAAGGCCTCTTTAGCTCATCATCACATTTGACAAGGAGACTCCAACCCAAATTTCAAGAGATTTGGGGCAATCTTGGTCATTTTGAATTTTTTTCGTTAAAAACAAGTTTTTTTCTCTATATGCACCGTGCACCTTGCGCGACACATAGAATTGGGAGGTCCAAATGACAAATGGCTTGTAGTATTTGGATTTTTCATGAGAAATCATGAATTTTGGTACTTGGACAAGAAATTTGGGTAAGTTTTGGGTCCCGAAAAGGTCAAAAAACATGCAAAAAATGACTTCACTGCCCCTTTTTGGACACACAGGAAGCAGTCTTGGGAGAATGCACTTTTGGAGGGGCAAATGGACAGTAAATTGAAAAATTCCACTTGGGTTAGAAAGTAGACAAGTAGGGATTTCCAACAAGACAACCTGAGCTCAAATTGGACTTCCGTAGGTGCCTCAGAATCAGCAGCAAAGTAGCATGATGCACACAGAAATCAACGCAGCGCAGAGAGGTTTTTGGCCCAATTTTTCACCTTCCAGCTCAGAAATTCGGCCACTTTGACTAGTTTTGCTTCTTGATGTAATTTTTGACTTATTTTGATGTAATTAAGTGAACATGATGTAATTTTGGCACTTATTTACTTGTTCTAGAAGATTCATTCATCAAAAAGTGAAAATTAAATGAATGAATTAGTTTCCTACCTTATAGAAGAAAGTTGTTTTGACTACCTAGATTGTAGTGCTTTGTTTAGAATTGGTTGAAACAGCTCCTAGGATGATGAGCTCGACCCCTAGAGGCAAGGGAATGGGTTTGCGTGCCTATATTATGTATTTTCTAAGTCATTTTCAGGGTTGGACTTTTGGGAATAGCTTAGACTCTATTGTACATTGTATCTCTGCAATTTTGGCAAAGGAAAGACTAGGGTTTTGCAGCACTATTTGAGATTCATGTGGCTTTATGTTTTGATGGTGTTCCTCTCTGAGTAATTTTAAGTTTATCCGGTGTTTTTTGTATCATATTCATGCTTCTTCTTCTGAATTTAAAACAAATGAGTGATTAAGGTGGAATTCGTAGCTGTTATGCTCTGCGTTTGAATTTGTTTAAATTTCCAGTTTTCTTCAGTTTAAGGAGAATCCTTAAGACTTCCTTACTCTCCTTAACTCCTCACCCATCTGATCTACCCACCTCACTTGCTTTAAAGCATTAAAATGATTGCCTTCCTTGCCCCAATCAGATCTCTGCAGAAACTGTGCCTCATCCCCGAGCCCAAATTATCTTTCCCATTGTTTTCAACAAAACCCTAAAAACCCAAATCAAATCAAACCCCTGCACTTAATACCTAGCCTAAGATCAGTTGCAAATTTAGTCGTCTCTAACCTCTTTGATTACCTTTTCCAAGATAGACCCGGAGAGAGCCCTCTCCTATCCTCGTAGGGCTAGCTACGAGGATGAGCGTTGTTCGATGTAACCTTGAGTTTTACCTTATTTCAGCCTAAGGTAGATTTGAGCGCTAACACCAGCTATTCTCCAACAAATATACATAAAATGGAAAAACATAAAATAATGAAAATACATTAATGTGATCAAGGTAAAGTAGTAACAAGATGGTAATCATTAAAATAAAAAACAATTGAATTTATTAAAGCTAAATTATGATAGGCTTTGAACCTTTCTCTTCTCAATGCTAATGGATTAGAAATTTAACTTATTACATTATCAAATAATGAATAGTTATATTTAACTATATAATTTTACTTCATTCTCCTTCCTTAGACATACCAAACTATACATCCTAATACCTGCTTCACCAAATTGTATCTGATACAAGATTATTTTCAAGAAAATTATCTTCAAACACCTTCACATGGACTGAAATGTCCAGGAAATTAGTTTCTACTCTTAATAAAAATTCCAAAAAGAGCATAGAAATAGCCACTAATAAGAATAAAAGTGTTTTAATAGTAGTTTGTCCAACCAACATTACTAACAAACAGTGACGCAAGACCCTATAATTGTGTTCACAAATTTCACCTATCAATTCTTAGGGATGGAACTATGCCTTGATTGATCAATCAATTAGAAAGAATGTAACAACTCCTCAATTGATAAATCAATTGGAAATAATGTATAATATCATTATTAACACTCTCAGACCAAAGATGATATCTAAAGACCAATATTTGGAGAGAGTCCATCCTAATTAACCCTTGTCTACAAAAGAAGCTTCAAAGCATGAGACTTTAACTAAGGATTGATGGGCATTTTAACGAACAAGATAAATGTTTCAAACATATTGATGGTAATTTTAATCACCAAGATAAATGTTTCAAACAAAATATGTAAAGATGCAAGCCCTATCTCTTCCAATCAAGTGGTGTCTAGGGTGTTGAAGATCCTTATGAGAGTCTCCTTTGTACTAGCAGTCACAAAAGGTTGAGCACAAAGCAGTCGATGCGAGATTCATGGGAAGTTATGAATATGTCCTCTTGGGGCTATAGTACTTGACTCTCATCCACCCACAGTGAAGCCTGTGCAGACCAGCATCAAGCTATTGATGAACACATAAATCTTCAATATGATGCAAAAAATTTCGATCCACGAAATTGCACACAGAAATCTTATGCTCCAACACCACCATAATCTGTTCCCGTCTCATCTTCATGGCTCAAACCTAAGACCTGAAGGATAATTCCCTAGTACAACATCTCTGGTGACCATCCTAGATCATGACCTTATTGTATTGGTACTGGGATTTTAAACCCCGCCCACGAGGACCAAAATATTAGATTGGAATCCACAATACCAATATCGTCATTGTTGAAGTCCATTCTAAAGGTTTCTCTGAACAAATCGCAGTTGTAAACCCAGAAACACAGCTCTATGCCATAGGTAAAACAATTGAATTCCAACCTGGAAACCTTCATCTCTACCCATTCTGTTTGAAAAAATTATCTTGGCCAACAAGAAGTTATTGATGCACACATAAATCTTTAATATGATGCAACAACTTCAAATCCAAGAAATTGCACACATAAATCTTGTGCTCCAACACCACTATAGTCCCGGTCCGATCTCAGCTTCACGGATCAAACCTTAGATCTGAAGGATAATTCCCTTATATAGCAACTCTGGTGACGATCCGAGATCATGACCTTATTGGGATGGTACTAGGATTTGACACCCTGCACAAGAGGGTCAAAATATTACATTAGAATCCACAATACCAATACTGCCATGTTGAAGTCTGTTCTAAAGGTTTCTCTGAACATGTCACAGTTGTAAACCTGGAAACCCTGCTCTGTGCCACAAGAAAAACAACGAAAGTCCAACCTGAAAACCCTACTCTGTGTCACAGGCAAAACAACCGAAGTCTTGGTTGAATGGAACATAGATCAGTGAGGATTTTTCACTCACGGCCTTTGGGGAAGATGACGAATTTGGATTTGGATCAAGATATGGGTCAAGAATAGGGGAAGTACTACCACTAGGCAGTGGAAAATTCATTATCGTCACTATCAATGAATTGGGAAATCACCTTAGAGGAAAAGAAAATGACCAAAACCAAACAAAGCCATAAATACAGACATCTTTCATTTTAAAGACAGTTGATCATTCAAGCATTATTTTTTAAAATTATCATTGTATAGTTGTTTTGTTTATTCAATGTAATCTCAAAGATTAAATGTGATAATAATAAAATATGAGCATTGGAAATGCATTTTGCAAGAGTCTTGCCAAAATATTTTATCTTTGGCCGGATTGCAATTTCTTTTAGATTTTGGAGATTGTTATTGTTGGCTTAGATGTAAGTTCACTTCGCTAATTTATATTAGCTTTGAATGTTATTGCTTGTGTTTGTTATTTTTTGGAAGTAATTTTGTTAGACTTATTGATATTTAACAAAATTATGATTTTGCATGATAAAACCAATGCAGAAATACATTATAATAAGGAAAGGCTAGAAGTTCCTAACTATGTGATATTTTCTTATATTGGATGTATCTAGTGACCCCTCCACCAAAAACAAAGTTCAATTTCCATGACTTTCCAAGGAGTTTTCAAAAACTGGCGCTAAATCTCCAAAAAACTTTTAGAGGCGATTTTGCCAAGACTTTCACAAGCCTAAGCCACCCCTAAAGGTCATTTTTGTAGTAATGTTTTCATTATATACCCATTAAAAAAATAAGTTAACTAATATAAAATTGACATCAAATCGACATTCACAAGATTAATTAAGGGAAAATAAGGGAATTTCAAATTTAGAAGGGTAGAAGTTTTAGAAATATATCAGGGCAAAGATAAAAAATCATGATAGTATACAAATTCAGGTTTTGAAATGTACATAACTTAGCATTGACATAACATTTATTACTATGTAAACTATAGTTATAACGTATGTCTCCTATATAATATGGAAAATAATAATGAAGCAATCATAACATAAGTGGAAAACATAGCTGAGCAAGATGCCCTAGAGGACATGAAATTCGATGACCTTGATTTGTCACCCATGGAAAGGGCTTGGAACATAAGAAGCGATATCTAATGGAAAGCCCATGATTTGGTTTTATTGCAATAGTTCAATCATAAAGTCCGAGGAGCAAAAGATATTTAAGTTAATTACCATATAGAGTTAGAATATTGATATTTTGTGACAATTCGACTAGTTCTTTAAAACCAAGTGAAGATGATTATTTTAAGAAAGGAGTTCATAAAAGGTTGGTTAAGGAGATTGTGACATAGATAAATAATTTGGTGGTGGAAGAGGATTATGTGTATTTTAGTTCTCAAACCATGGAAGTGTAAGAACCAATGCTTGGAGGTGGCCTAGAATGGATTGGCTGATATTGAATAACTAAGGGAATAAGGTGCCATGGAGGAAGCACATGCATTAAAGAGGGAAAAATAGGATTTGAATCAAAATGAAATAATTAAGAAGTGGTGGATGAATAGAACGAAGGGGATTCATCATAATATTATGGTAATGAATAGGATTATTAGGGAGGATGGAAACATAAATGAACAATTAAAAGAGTTCAAAAGGTTTCAAATGTGTCAAGAGAATACCAAAAATTTCTTCAAATGGAAAGATTAATTAATAATTGGAAAAACCATGGAGAGAAGAATAGGTGGGGAGAATATGTCTAGAAATTTGAAAGTGAAAAGATAAGTGATGGCAAAAGAAGGTGAAAAAGTTTAGTTAGATGGATCATGATTGTCCAAAAGGAAGCCTTAGTTTGTAAGGAATTGGTTAGATTATGGAGAGAAATATCATCATAAAGGAAGAAGAGGATGAAACACTTGGTAATGTTTTCTAATTGTTTGAGATAGATGAAGTTCAAGTAGTCGACATGCTACAGCCTAAGAAAATTTGATCCAATCCATACCAACCGCCCTATTAATTTTAAAAGTATAGAGGTAATCCCAACTTTTTCTTCTACTTTTGACATGAATGCACCAATTCTTTGAGTAGCTTTGGGTATAGTAGTAGTGAAAAAAAAAAATGAAGGTGGGAATACAAATAGAAGTGGCATATGTTATGTTTGAATTTTAGTTCACTTGGCGGAGTAAGCCTAATTATTCAAACAGGTCCATAAGGTTTTATCTTAGTGAACACTCCAACCAATGATATGGTTATAGTAGTTCCAAGAACTTTATGAAGGGTGATGGTGGTGAAAAACCACATTGGTTCTTATGTGGATTCATCTAGAGGGTGAAAAGGATTGTGGTGCTAGTTTATATGTTGATAAAGTTCCTAACCAAATTATGGGGGAAGCTTCTCTAATGGTGCATGAAGTTTATAGAGATTTATCCCCAGGGTGTAGTTAAGGCCTTGGATGAATTAAAGGTGGTATTTATAGCTAAGTTCTAGAGGCTAAACATTGAACAACAAATTTTCACTTATAAGCTAGAGGAGATTACAAAAATGGCTAGAGAAAGTTCCTGGGAGTATGATGAAAAATTAAAAAACTTGATCAACAAACTCTATTATACTATCTATGGAACTCAACACAAAGAATAATCCATTCAAAGTTTGTTTCTCTTTAATAGTGTACCATTAGTGTAATAGTCGTCGGTGACATAGAGGGATACCTTATCTTAGGCCATGAAGATAGAATCTTGTATGATAGACATCCATTTTACTAAAAATTGTCATGCTTGGTAGGAATATGTAAGAGATAATTATGTAAGGAGTTCCTTCTAGGTAAAGGACATTGGTATCACTATTGCTAAATAGGGTGGCCTACAAGGATAGATTAGTATTTATTGATGTAAGAACATCATTTCGATGATTTATTTCAAAATATATATATTTTCCTTGTGAAGGTCTTGTTGCCCTGCAATTTTGTAGAATTTCAAAATTACATCTTTAGCATAAGAAAGTTTAGAAATTTTAGTTAGAAGGGTAGCCCACTTAGCAATGCCCGCATTTTAACTTGTTTATCACAATGAGAAAAGAAAATTTAGAAAACAACAATGCCATCATCCTTCCATGTTGAGTGGGGAAACTACATATGAAGCATTACATAATATAAAAACTTATAAGCCTACTTTGAAACTTCACTAATGGTTCTTGCAAGCATATTAAAACTTCTGAATAAACTTCACAAGAAAAAAGAACATGTACCAGAATTCCAACCACAATTTGAAGCACCTCAGCAGTTGGCCATGTGACATTGTTTCTTTTGGCATGCTAGCCCTAGTTTAAAGGACCTCCCAACATCTAACTTGGTAATCCACGTTCCAAAATATAACAAAAGATAAAAAAATAACACCAATCCAAAATCATTACATTAATATCATTATCCCCAAAATATCATATGAACGAGTCCTCATTTTAGTAAATGGAGATAACTGAAAATAAACCTGATTATCCTAGGATGTGGCCACCAAATAGTTAGATTTTGGATTGAAAGAGAGGCTTAAGATACTATCACCTGGGGTCTCCATGATCTGAAAAAGATAAAAATAATAAATTAAATAAATAGAAATTAAAATAATAAATAAAAATAAAAAAAATTAATATATCTAATATATATCTATATCTATATATAATATATAGTATATATATATATATATATAGTATTTATATAGTATATATATATATATAATATATATATATACTATATATATATATATATAATATAATATATATATATTATATATCTATATATATATATATAATATAAGGAATATGGATATATAGATATATTACCAAATTGTGTTACCTAATTCATGAAGATGACTTAATAGTATTCCGTAACAGATTACCAATAAAACAATATGACATGACCCATGCATAAAACACCCACATATAACAAACAAAAAGAATACAATGTCTCAACTTTAGGAGGTCAAGGACATTTTCTCATGCTTACATATCATAAATTACATGGACATAATGAAATTGGATGCAATATAAAATATGAATGCCAAATAGCCAAATGGACTTGCGCTTGATGGCCCTTACTGTTAAAATTGGCAACTAGGGCCAAACTCCATGTGGGTCAGCTTATTTATGGCAGCTGATATTTTTATTGGATCCCTCTCATTGAGAGGTGTAGGATTGATCTAAAGATCAT
>APFE031722531.1:0-21601 GCA_000404065.3 Pinus taeda
GAAAACCCGTGTCCTTCCGCGCTGACCCAGTGAAAAATACACGGGGCGGCCATTTCCAGCGCGACTGTTTTAGAAACAGTCGCGCTGGCGCCGAGACACATTAATTTTTAAAATTTAAATGTTTTCTTCCACATGCAAGTTTCTAAATGGGTCTTGGGTGCTTTTGCAGGGCACAATGGCTTTTACTTGGTAGGAGAGGGACCATGACAATGAGGATATGGCCGCTCTTGCTGATGCCGGATGCCGCAATGCTATGCGGGCATGCGGTTTGTTGAAGTTCTTCCGTACTCTGAGACTGAGAGCCCAGCTAGACCTGCTGGAGCTGTTTATCAGGGCGTGGAACCCAGTGGATGGAAAATTCACCATCTGGGGTCGAGACATTGAGTTCGACTCCAGTGATATATACTTTTTGACTGGGTTGTCCCGCCGAGGCCCGGTGCCCATCCTAGAGGGGCAGCGTCCTAGCGGCGAGACGCTAGACCGGTTGATGGCTCGTGTCTGCCCATAGGCAGTTAAGACACGGAGTGGGAAGTGCAGCATCCCATCGGTGGGTGTCGGTGAGCGTGCCGACATAGTTCTCCGCACTATCCTCTTTCTGGTCACGCGGGCAGCGGGGAGTTTGGCGAACCATGAGGCCTCAAAGGCCAATCTCTTACTTGCTCTAGATTGCTTAGAGCCTATGATCTTTAACTGGGCGGCTGCTGTGACGAACAGCATGAAGAGGCAACTGAACAACTGTCGACGTGGAGAGTCGAAGCAGTTCGGTTACGGTTCTCTTCTACTCCCACTGATGTTCGAGCGGGTGCCGGCCCTCCGGCTACAAACCATGGTGCTAGACCCGCCACGCAATGCGCGGGAGACGAGGGCCACTAAGTGGTCCCGAGTCATGCCTCGGGGAGGTGGTGGACGATCAGTGTCCTGGGGCCTTTGTTTCAGAGAGTGGCTAGAGAGCCAGGTTATCTTTGTCGAGGACTGGCCGTATGTCGGTGTCGACTTCTGAGGAGATCCGGACATGCCGCTACCTGCGGGAGAGCAGTGGGACAACGGAGGTATGACACTTGGTTTTTCATTTTCGTTTATATGATGTTTTTGTATTTTTGATGTACATGTCTTAATATATGCTCTTACTGTGCAGATGTTGGACCTGTGAGACCTCTCGGCCTAGCTCCAGAGGCGCGGAGGGCAGATCAGGGTGTTGGCGCCTTGGCTTTGGCTCTCGCGGGAGGTGACCAGGCGGAGACCGTGATTCGCAACCTGAAGGGGTTGCTAGCAGGGATCCCTGATTACCAGGGGATCGAGGAGGTTCCTTTAGCTGCACAGGTTCATACAGTGGGTGTGGAACCCAGCATGCACCACTTATTGAGGCGGGTGGCACGAGCGGCGGCGGTCTACAGAGAGCATAACCCACCACAGTAGTCGCCTAGGTTTTATTCCCACTGTTGTTATTTTGAGAGACATATGTCTCAGATGTACTGAGAACACTTGAGACACATACATTTATTTTTTGAGCGCCTTAGTGCGCCACCCGATATATATATATACATGGTGTTTTATTGTATTTTATGCTTCTTATGTTTATGGATTTACATGTTTCGCAAATGTCTTTCTAATACATAGTTAGCCAATGCATCGGTTACAGCATTAAGTCTTCTTGGAATGTGATGATAAGTAATGTAATCAAAATCTCTTTCCAATAAATTAACACGTAAATACAACCTTAATATGCGATGGTCTCTGACGGAATATTGCCAATTGAGTTGGTGAACCACAAGCTGTGAATCCAAGTTTACAAGCAATGAGCGAATTCCGAGGTTAATCGCCTCGGCCAATAGTTCAATCACAACGCTATATTCAGCTACATTGTTTGTCGTGGCAACCTAGACACACACCTTGAATGTCTACCAACTCACCATGAGTATCGTAGATCACCCATGCCGCAGACGACAGATTGCGAGTGCTGCGGGAAGTACCATCAGCGAAACCAACGTAAGGCGATCCAGACATCTGTTCAGAAGCAAAAGACACAATAAGCAGCGATCACACCGGCTCACTAAGACAAAAATCAAAACAAACACGCACACACACAAAACATACTAAAAAAGGCATATGCATGTAAAAATAAATGAGAGAGTGCCTGGACTCAGGCGTAATGTTTTTTAAGATATAGCCCATTACGGGGCCAGTCCAGGGGATTGCCTTCATAGTCGATTAGCTCGTAGGCGCCTTTTTGTAGAACTCTTTTTACAATGTAGGGCCCATGCCACATTGGCTCGAGTTTGCCTGCTCCAAGCTTATCACTAGCCTGATCGTAGAGCAACACCAAGTCACCTTCAACGAAAGAGCGAGGATTAACCGAGTTGTCGAAGTGAGTTTTCACTCGCTTCTTTTGAGCTTCTATAGCAAGGGAGGCTAGACGACGTGTCTCATCTAGTCTTTCCAGGTAGAGAAGCCGCTCTTCTGCAGGGGTAGTCTCGGGAAATAACTCGACAGCTAATTTTAGTGAAGGAATCTCGCACTCAATTGGAAGGGTTGGCTCCAACCCATATACTAACTAAAAAGGGGTGAAGCCGGTGGCATCCTTCACGGAGGTCCAGTAGGCCCACAACGTGGAAAACAACATCAAATGCCAATTAGACTTGTGCATGCCGACAGTTCTCTGAAGCATCGTGACCAAGACTTTGTTCACGGCTTCAACCTGACCGTTGGCTTGAGGATAGTATGGAGATGAACTATCATACCTAAGTCCAAGTTGGGTCATCAATTCGACCATCATGTGATTACGGAAATGCTTTCCGTGATCAGTGACAATGGCTTGTGGAACTCCAAACCGAGAAATAACATGGTTAAAAATAAACTGCGCCGCCGTGTGACCATCTTCGGACAATGTGGGCATCGCCTCGGCCCATTTTGTGAAGTAATCGACAGCAACGATGATGTAACCGTGCCCCCCAGCCGAGCGAGGGTTACATGTCACATAATTGATGCCCCACTTAGCAAAGGGGCCGACGGTCACTACGGGGTACAGAGGGGCACCAGGAGCACGCATCTTCCGCTGGTATATCTGGCATTCGTGGCATGAATGGACGGCGAGAATGTAGTCCTTAAAGATGGAAGGCCAAAAGTAGCCAGCACGAAGGATTTTTTGTGCGGTAGCGTATCCAGACATGTGACCCCCAGAAGCACCGGAGTGGCAGTCATTTAGAACTCTCTCGGCTTCTTCGAAGGTGAGACACCGATGAAGAATTGAATCAATCCCAAGGCGGTATAGGGTGTCCCCAACTATGCGATACGGCTAAGCTTGGTGATGGATCCACCGACGAGCATCTTTTGAAGTCTCGCTGTAAATAGACGATGATGTCCCCATACCATAGATCGAGGGTGCTGATCAGGAAAAGAGTTTCGTCTGGAATCGATTCCTTTATCTGCGAGGAAGCGGCGGCGGATGGCAAAGAGCATAGTAGTTCAGCAAAAACAAGTGATTTCTTGGACTTGGCTGCAGTAAATTCGAAGTCGAACTCTTGGAGGATCATGATCCACTTTGAGTACTTGCCCCCCAGCAATTGTCGTGAAAGAATATATGTCATGGGATTGCAATCTGAAATCACTGTAGTAGTACGCAATAGAATATAGTGGCGGAATCATTGGACAGCGCAAACTGCGGCAAGAGCCAAATTCTCGACATATGCGTATCGAGTTTCCATGTCTAATAGGTTGCGACTAAGATAATAGATGACATCCTCGATGCCATGATCATCGTCCTGAACCAAAACCATGCCAATAGTAGTATCGGCATCAGCCAAATAGAGCGTATAATCACGATGGTAGTTTGGAGGCTGCAACAAAGGGGCGGAGACCAGGAGCATTTTAATATGAGCAAACGACTCCTCGGCTATGGCATCCCATCGGAATGGGGTGTCACACTTCAGTAACCGGGTGAAACCCTTTGCCACTTCGGCATAGTTTGGTATGAATCGTCTTAGAAAATTTGCTTTTCCCTGCGGACTCTGTAATTGTCGCAAAGTTGCAGGGGGAGGGAGATTCATGATTGCCTCGACTTTCAGAGGATCCAGACGGATGCCCTCTCGGGAGACGATAAACCCGAGTAGCCGACCTGATTCTACGCAGAAGACACATTTATGTGGATTTAAACGAATATTATAGTGTCTGCAACGAAGAAAAATTTCACGAAGGTGTGATGGATGGTCTGCACGTTTAGATGAATGAGCCGGGAGGTCATCCAGATACGGCTGTACGATGTGTCTTATATCATGAAAAGCGTACGACATCGCACGCTGAAAAGTAGCACCGGCATTTTTGAGGCCGAAGGGGAGCTTTTTATAAGCAAAGGTGCCCCAGGGACAGATGAAGGCCGTCTTATGTTGATCTGCCGGAGTAATGTTGATCTGGTTGTAACCAGAAAAACCGTCCATGAACGAATAAATCTCGCTACCCACACACTCGTCAATGAGCTGATCAATAAATGGAGTGGGGTAGTTGTCCTTTGGACAAGCTCGGTTGATATCACGGTAGTCGACGTAGACACGGATGGTTCCCTATTTTTTATCGACAGGGACAATGTTTGAGACCCATTCTGTCAGTAGGATAGGGTAGATAAATCCTGCCTTGAGAAGTTTTTCCACCTCTGCTTTGATGGCTGTCGCCTTGCGGGGGTGCACGGGACGCAAACGCTGGCGAACAGGTTTGGCCTCAGGATACGTTAGTATCTCGTGCACGACTATAGACGGGTCAATACCAGGCATCTCTTCATATGACCATGCAAAAACATCGCAAAATTCGCGAAAGAGAGCAATATAAACTTGAATCTCCTCCGGAGTGCAGGTCACTCCAATGAAAATATTCTCGACAATCCCTGGTTTGACAGAGATGTCGATTGGTTGAGTCTGCGTGATGTTCCCTAGATTGCCTTCTGACATTGTATGATAGATTTGAATAGGCGTCTGAAGGGGTTGGGAAGGGAGACATGAGGCAAACCGTGCGAGACACAATAAAGTTTCTTGGGAGGTAGGGAGAAAGGAAGAACGGTGGTGAAGGGGGAACCACGGTCGTTCGTCCAGAGACATTGTCTCTATAATTGCCTCATCAGAAGGAAATGTTTCCTTTAATGGATCCGAAGAGGTGTATTCTCCTGCCCAAGGCGGAAAATCATCTGAGTCAAGCGCCCCACTCGAGACGGTGGGTTCCGCATAAGAAGCCGATGCAGCGACAATTTCAATGTAGTTGAGCTCGGCTGGGCTCAACGGCATCTCCTCGCCCCAAGGTTCTATCTGGTTGATGGATGGGAGGATCCAGGGGTCAGAACGAACTGAGATCATCGAGATCGAGGCGAAGTTGGGAGGTGGGAGGGAAAGAACACCCATAAGGGTGGGTTCTTTGAAGAGCCCGGCTCCCACATTTTCATAAGGCATTGAGGTATGCTCAACGAAGGGTACGTTTCCCTCAGAAGAGGAAGCAAAAAATGAGAGTTGATCAACCGTGACAATTTTCCCTTGATGGGGAAAGCGGATGACATGGAAGAGAGACGAAGCTACAGCACGCATAGCGTACGTCCAGCTTCGACCCAGAAGAAGATTATATGTAAGACTGGCGTCTACAACTTCAACTTCAACTTCTACGGTCTTCCCTTCTAAGGTAATCGATAGCCGTTGAAGGATACCATACGAACGAGATTCTCTCCCATCGAACGCTTCCAAGGTCGTCGGGGACTGACTCAAAGTCGGAGACCCGATGGCTTTCCAACATGCAACAGACATGATGCAGGTCGAGGCGCCCTCATCAATAACCATACGATGGATTGTTTTAGAATTGATGACGACTTGTATAAGGAAAGCTATCTGATGAGGCAGTTGCGGCACATGACTCTCAAGATCGAAAGTGATTAAATCCGAGTCCGCTGGGTCTATGCCACCGATGGCCGATAGCAAGGAATTCCTCTGGGGGGGGCAGCTCTGAAGGACCTCCAATGCGGACATGGCAGACGGAGACTGTGCTAAATCTTCCACGATGCTATAGTGCTGGGCAGCACGAGCATTTGGGTTGTAGGAGGACCTCCTGAGTACCCCTTTGGGAGGGGGTCAGATTGTCGTCTCGGGGCTCGGCCTCTTGATATGGAGTGGGCCAGAGCTGGACGGAGGAGCACTTGAGGGAACCTCTGGCTCCTTCCTGGCGGACGATGGATAATCCTTAGCTCGAGTAGACACATGGATCGGAATAGTTCCAGCCATGAAGAAGGATCAGCTACCATCTGGGTTTGCTGAGAGGGAAAGGGTTCTTTCAAAACAGCAGGGATCCCTTGAGCACCTTTCAACAACCGACTAACTTCGACCCGCTTAGGGCAGTCCTTAGTATAGTGGTCTTCCTCGCAAATGAGGCAGGGGTACTTAGGCTTATGCTTAGCACCTTCCTCACCAGGAGGTTTAGACGATTCCTGTTTGGATTGATCGGGTTTATTCTTCCCCTTTCCTTTTTCCTTTTTCTTACCCTTCGAGGCTTTGCCTGTCGTAGAAGACTGAACGACATTCACCTCGAAAGTATTACCAGAAATAGTGATGCCCTGGGAAGAGTTCTCGTTGGGTGAACTAGATTTCTGCTTCCCAGAGTTGGATGATTTTTTAGGGGCCTGGGCTATAGAGCCGATGACTCCATCAACAGATGGTTTGGGCGGAGCCTTGGATGTGCCGGGCCTAGGGGTGTCTGGAAAATAATCATACAAAGTACTGGATTGAGAATAGACTAAGTCTAAGTACTGAGCTCGCGCGATCGCTTGCTCTTCAGTTACACATGCCCCCATAGCGATGTCCCTTGCAATCTGGGGGACAAAGGAGGTAGTAAACCAGTCGGTAAGGAGGAAATCAGGTATCCAGAACTTAATCAACCTGCGACGCCTTCTCCATTCATGAATGTGATCGGAGATATGTGTCGCAGTGCTCTATTTAAGAGACGTAACGAGATGAGTCCCCGTCTCATACCGAATGGGTAACTGAAAGTGATTCAAAAACGCCATAGCCAGCGAATTGAAATCATGGAATGATGCACGAGACAATTCGATATACCATTTTGCTACCGAACTCGTGAGAGTCCTTTGAAAGAGGCGAAGTCAGATCGAATCATCGAGCCATGAGTTCGATGAACACCATAAGTGATACGTCATGACATGGGCCTGAGGGTCCTCTCCGGCCTTCCCATCAAACTTGGGACAGTCACTTGGAATTTTAGTTGGAACCGGTGGCCACTGCGGATCATGCAGAATGGGATCGTTGGTCAATTTTGACACATCGGGCAGTTCCAACATGGCTGGAAATGGTAATTGAGGATTAAACGGCATTTGCGGCGGATATGAGGTGGACCCAGAATTCCACCCAGCTCCAGGTTGCCCCCATTGTCCTTGTCCTGATGGGCCAGGTCCGTAGGGGCCTTGTCCATAAGGATTTTGTCCGTAGGGGTTGTTCCCGAAACCAGGTTGCTGGTTCTGCCCCCGAGCACCCCATTGTTTACCAAATTGACCAGCAGGTTGTTGATAATTCGGTTGAGGATTACCCTGCGGTTGTTGGTAATTCTGATAAGGGATATAAGGATTCTGTCCCTGGGGCTGCTGGTACCCGTATTGAGCCTGTAAAACAGGCGGCACTTGATATCCACCAGAATGCATGGGCTGGGATTGGTACCCACCCAAAAATGGAGGCTGGGCCTGATGCCCGCCAGAGTACGAAGGCTGGGATTGATGCCCGCCTGAGTATGGAGGTTGGGATTGATACCCGCCCTGGTAAGGAGGTTGGGATTGGAACCCACCTAAATATGGATGGCGGGATTGGTACCCACCTTGATATGGATGATGGGATTGGAACCCACCTGAAAGAGGAGGCCGGGATTGATACCCGCCTGCATTCTGAGCCGTCTGGCTAGGGGGTCGAATCGGTTGGATTGGGGGCAGCCTTACTCGTCCAGAAGGACAAGCTTGCTGGGTGAGGGGTGGCCCTTGCGCAACCGAGGTTTGTCCCTGGTGACCAGAGGGTTGCTGGGTGGTAGGCCAGCCTCGCTGCACGTAAGGTGGGCCTCCTTGCCCAGAAGGGTTTCCTTGCTGGTTTACGGGTCGACCTTGTTGCCTGTGAGGTTGTGCCTGGTTCCCGTAGGGCTGCCCCGAAGGGTAGCCTTGTTGGGTACCTGGTTGACCTTGTTGGGTATTGGGTTGTCCCGAGTTTCCTGAAGGTTGCCCAAAATAAGTAAACGCCAAACCACTAGAGACCGAAGGTTGTCCTTGATGAGGTTGTCCTTGTGGGCCTTCTTGCTGACCAAGGTAGTTTTGACTTGTAAACTGCTTCCCATAATTAGGCTGCACGTAAGGTTGCTGACCTTGGTAAGGTGGTCCCTGCTGTCCTTGTCCTGGATGGTACACGCTGCCACCATATCCGGTGGTGCCCCAATCCACGTTCAAAGGAACGGAAATTTCATCATAAGGAAATTGAGGTAGAGAGGTGTACAAATGATGATTCTCGGCATCGTAGTACGGACCTTGACTATCCAGGTTTTGGACATTACGCAAGTATTCATAAAATGCTTCCTCTTCTGTCATATGCTCAAAAACAGGAGGAGCATCACTTGCGGGGTGTACAACTCTAGAAGAGGGAGACGGTTCACCACTCTGCGTTGGATCTCGAGATGGGTCCACGGCGGAAGTGATAGCGGATGAAGCTGTGACCGCACTCACAACTGGAGTTGACACTGTGACACAAACGGTCGGGTTGGTGGGTACTGCCGTAACGGCAGAATGAGGGACTTGGGAAATAAACGATCATGTGGTAGGGACGACGTTGTGACCTTCAGAAAAGAACCGGTGAGCATCCCGTAATGACCTGTAACGCCTTGGCACCGTTTGCCCAGAAGACGTGACGGTGTAAGGCGTGGAGGTAACAGGGGGTATTACAGGGGATGTTGCCGGAATGGGAGTATCTATATCCAACATAACGACCGGGCCACTAGACACTGGAGAAGCGTTGCCCATATTGGATGAAGCCATCGAAAATGGAGCACCGACAGGAGTGGCAGGATGAGACTCGTCAGAGGGTTCCCAAACAGGGTTGTAAAAAAACTCATAAAGATCGTCTCCTGGAGCTCGAGAATTCAACGGTTGTATGCTTGGAACAATGGGAAAAGCGTCACAAACCGGAGTTTCAGGGGCAGCAGAAGATGGGGACCCTTCTTCACTCGGGATCGAGGACAGAGTAGATGGATCCGCCAGGATGTCCCAACAAAGACCCTAACGATAAGACCTACTCAAACTAAACGCGCACAAGATCTAACCGGGAAATATTATCGTGGTCAAATAAATTTTAAGACGTGGGAACCAAACTTGACCTTTTCATGTTTCAAGAGTCGAGAAAAGGACGAAAAGATGACTCTATCGCCTTCGAATGTTTAACGAGCACGAAGTGACAAGACGCTCGCTTACACCTTTTCTGTTAGGCAGTCTGAAAAGGATCAAAAGCTGACTACTCTGGAAGTTCTAGGCAAAAGGTTTACCAAGCAACCCGTAAAACTGCTTATACACCTTGGCAATCATATGAGAACCAAGGACTTCCCGTACTGTAGTCAATCTTCCCGAATGCTGTGTTCGGTGCATTACGGTTTACAAGGCGGCAGACTCAGCTTCCTATGGATAAAGGATGCAAGCCTAATGGAGTCTCCCTCATATATACGCGACGGTACGTGGGAGCCCAATCCGTACTATCACTTATCGTTTCACCGTGGAGGAATCACCCAACCACTCAACGTTAAGCTACTAGGTTTAAAGACGCCGGAACACGTCTCTAGCCTAGACCTCTAGATGTTCACGTTAAGTTCCAATGCGTTTTTAGATAAATTTGGTTTATTTTACAGTTGATCTTGAATTAGGTTTGAGTTTCAGGCCCTACCGTATGATCTCTCAAAAACACCTAAATGCAACTATATGCCAAAGATCATCCTTTTGTTCGATGAATTCTATCTATAAGAAAGTTAAGGATCTTTCAAACAAACAAAACGAATTCAAGCAATCATGCAATCTAATGCAACTAGCAGCAAGGAAACGACACTTTTCTTTTGAAAGCACAAAATAACGAAATGCTCTTTTCCTTTCAACTATTAATGCAAAAGACACTAGTTTGCTTTACTTTTCAATGACATAAAAGTTCTTTTAAAATGAATTAGAGAGATAGCAACACTAAGTGAACAACTAAATCTCTTAATGCACACACAAGACAATTCCCAAGTCACTAAAACCAGTTTTCCAAATCAAAGGAGAACAAAGGCTTATGAGCTATGTTATCTAAGCTCAACCAGATAGTGAGGAATTCAAAAGAGGAAAGCAAATCGTTTGGAACACAATCAATCACTTTCAACAATCACCAAACAAACGCGAAAACAAAACGAAGTTGGCTGGTCAACCAAGAACAGAAGATCCCGAATGGGAGGCTAGACACACCCGACCACTAGATGGCCTAGGGTTTGAGTGCGAACTCAATGGAGAAAAGCGAACACCCGAAGGATAAGAGTCCACAACCAGACAAACGACAGTCTGACACACTTCGGTAATCGTAAAATTCAAGACAAAATGCAAACCAAGCGATGAGAGCAAAGAGGAAGGCTTTGCAAAAACTGAAAACAAGCAATAAACGAACCCTCGTGGAACGAGGCTTCGCAAGCAAGCGAGTTACAGCTTAAACAAAATTATCAAGCCAAAAGCCAAGTGGAAAAAATAGGGGACAGCCAAACCAAGAGGTTCAGTAGGTCAATTTGGACAAAAAAAAAAAAAAAAAAAGTTTTACAGGATCAGCGCGGGTGACCCCTCAGCAACAAAGTGATGACAGAAAAAGGTCTGTAGCAACTTTGCGCTGTCAGCGCGGAAGGACACAAATAAAGGGCGCTGGCCAAAAAACCAGGTCAGCGCGACTGTTAAATGTATACACGCGATGATAGAAACAACAAAGAAGACACTGTGCGATGTCAGCGCAGCTGTTTCAAAATAAAATGCGCTGAGGCTAAAAAACAAATAAAATCGAACCAAAAACTCCCAAACCAAGGCAACAGGCTTTCAAGGCAATTAAAGCAGTTCCTAGGACGAACCAGGAAACAAATCAATCAACAAACCGATCCCCAAACTTTGACAAAGAGGCAATAATCAAATCAAAATGAGGGTGAAATACAAAGAGACAAGCAAGCTCCCCAACGGAGTCGCCAAATTGTTGGAGAGGTAAATCCCCTCTACGGATAGAGGCGATCCCTACTAGCCCAAAGGGGGTCTAGCAACAATCAAACAATGCTACACCACAGGTTCCTAGTTGTAATTAACAAGTGGGTAAAAGAAACCTACTTGGATTCCAACGCTATGTTTGTCGAAGAGATGATCCTCTCGCTCCTTCGCTCCAGCCGATCACAGTCCTCCACTATCCTCGTGGGCGGACACCTGCACAAGCAAAGAGAGAACAAACAAAAGCGTAAAATCTACTAAAAACAACTATACATCAGTCAGAAAAGATGTAATTCACATTAATCATTCATAAGGCAAATGAGAATGGAACCATAACAGTATTCATCTATCTTTATTAATCAGAAATAGAGTAAGGTACAACCAAAGTTCTGACGCTGAGTCCTTCGCTAGAGGGTCGAGCTAGCATGTCTCATAAGCATTCACCTTTGAAGTAGATCTCCCAAGTCAAAGAGGTCTCTCTCTCACATACAAGGAAACAAACTCATAACCTTCCTTAAGCTCTATAGCAATCCTCACACAACACACCAAGTGCCTACAAAGAGCAGCACTAATGCACTAAGAATTCCTCTATGTCAAAGTCTATATGTTCCGAAACTAGCTGCTCATGGCAATGGTGTAGGCTTATATAGGAGAATGAGTCTCCATGAATAGTTAAAGGATGAGCTTTCCCCCAAGAAAAGTGGGTGAACAGGCAAACATACATGCTAGAGAAAGGATGGCGACCTTTACAAAGCTGACATCCAAGTCTGGAGTCATCTGGAAGGCTGGCTGTTAGAACAAACTCACCCAAACAGGATCAGCGCGGGTGCAAAACTGGGCTAGCGCGCTGGCATCGCATCTCAATTACAGAAGAGGTCTGGTCAGTGCGAACTGATACAAGCGGAGGGCGCGCTGTTTATGAGATTCGACCAGCGCGGAAAACCCATGTGCTTCCACACTGGCAGCACACCAGTTATACTGTCATCTGCCAGTCAGCGCGGTTATTTAAATAACAGTCGTGATGATCCAATAAACTTAGGCAAAGAGGGTTTTTTAGCCATTTCAGAGAGCATGAGCATGGTGGATGTGATTTAATGACACAGTAGGGAGACTGACAAGGTGGCAATGACATTTTACTGTGTAATAGCCTCATTCCATCTGATCCTTGTTGCATCATCATGATGTTTGATCCCTTGGTACCAAAATGTTGCCAAACTCTAGAGTCGTGTCACCAATATGTCCAAGAGCTTAATCCTTCTGTGGTTTGTATCCTTAAACACCTTCCTTAGATTCTCTATCTCATCCATATTCATCTTGTTCCTTTGTCTCATGTCGGTGATGTGGGAAACATTATGGCCCTCGTTCGACCAATCGCTTCCAGTCGACTTCAGCTCATTATTCAGGAAGTTGATCTAGAGACTCCTTTCTAGTACCTTGGAGCTTGTATGCTTTAATGACAAGTTATTTGCATTCAGCGATGGGCTTTCAATATTGGCCTTCAATTGGGTGATTTCACAGGTGTTTGATTTCAGATCATTCTTCACACTTCATGGATTGTACTAGTAGTACCTTGAGAACCATTGACATTACTGGTGGTCTCTCTCACGCTTGTTAACAGTTTACATCATTGATCGGTAATCAAGCGATTTTCTAGTATGCTCAAATTCAACAGATCTATTCACATATTATAATTTGTACCTAGATCAGGTTGGGATTCAAGACCCTGGGCTCAGATTACACAAGTTCAGGTTGCGCGGATTGGTTCATGATTGTATACATGACTCTCTTGATTGAATGGCTGCGACCATACCTAAGTATTTAATATGGTCCTTCTAATTGGATGGCTGCATCCATACCACAGATCATTTATGTTTATCTTCTAGATGGTTGTGCCTATGCCTTATGCACATGTATTTCCTTTCACTATGTACTTATGTATCAGAGGTATCAGTTGTACTTGCGTTTGTAGATTCTCCTTGATGGTTTTTGTTTCAGTTATGGATTCGTAAAGCATTTCACCACTCTCACTCTCTCGGCCTTCACGCTTTAGTGGGCATATGTTACACAGTATTTTGTCACCGACTCCACATTCCTTGATCCCTGACATTGCCGATCCATTGTTATAGCACCATTTATCACCCTTGGTATTTGTGATGCTTGGTTTATGGCCTAGGGAAACCCCTGCTTCCAGACTTGGTCCAAATGTATTAAAAACAATGTTTTATTCCCTGTATGCTACTTTGCCCCGAGATAAAAGCATGTACACATGGGTTAGTCAATACCCAACCCATGTATATGTGTTAAAACACTTGAAAAAAATTAAATTTCCTTAATTATGGGCGGAGTTTACATGTTTTACCTATTGATTACCTCCTATTGCACGTGGCCCAACTGTTTCCCAACTATTTCCCAACTAAAGAAATAATTGGGAGAAGTATAAATAGACTTCTATGGGAAGGCCTAAAGGGGGAGAAGAGATAGAGTTATTATACTGAGAGTATCCCTGACTGAGTCTGATAAATCCCTGTGCCTCATGCACTTCCCCAAGTTTTAGGAAACCTTTGTTTCCTTGATTATATATGTTCTCCCTCTTCCTTGAGATATCATGGTGTTGGTTATGGAAGAAGATTGTTGAAGGCTAGGATAGGACGAATCCAGAGGACGGTTCCGCTTGGAGCAGGAAGAAGAAGACTCAGGTGAATTCCCTCCATGTTATTTTTAGCTTATTGCAATAAAAGAAATGTTGTCTTGTTTCCGAAATTAAATTTTTTTATGCATCAAATTATGTTGTAATTCATTTATGAATTTTGTTTTAATGTATGATCAATCATTTGATTATATGATATAAAGTCAAATTTCATGAATATGCTTTACTTCTATACTACTATGTATGTTCGAATTGGATGATTTTCAGGTTTGAAGAACATCGAGAGTTGCAGAGGGTTTGAACCCTGCTGGACCTACTTGAACGAAGGAAATCTGGGTACGGTCTCTCTTACGTAGTTTGTTTATATAAGCATTTTTCTTGAGTTGAATGAGTGTTTCTTGTTGTCGTTTGGTCCTGCTCTGTTGGGGTTCTAACCCAAAGCCCTAGGGTACTTATTCCCGTAATAGAATTAGTGACTCCACTGGGGATAACAATCTTGTTATTCCTAGTTTGGGTTGTTCAGTGTTAATCAGGGTTCAATCTTTGGTTTGCTTGCTGTTACAGTCTTATTTGGTCTACTATAGTCTCAGACCTTAAGTTTGATCTTTTTGATCTGGATTTGTTTTTTACTTTTCTCGCAAGGCTTTGTATACGCCTTTTACTCTGTTTACAATAGCGTACACATTCTTGTTTATGTGAAGTGAACCTACGTATACACGAGTTTCCTATATCAAAAGCACGTGTATACACTTTTGTGCTTGAACATAGTCACATATACCAAATTTTGCATTGTTTTTTCAAATCTCTTTGTCCATAAAGATTTGTTCCCTGGTCTGCTTAGTCTTTTTTTCGTCAATTTATATCTAAAGAATTTCATTATTCTTCAAGCTTATTGTTTCATAATCTCTTCCTCATTGAAAAGATTTGGCCTATGTTTTCTTTTTGAGCAAGTTTGTAATTGGGGTTCTGGCACACAAGGCTTCTTTCAAAAGTTCTTGATTGTTCTAGTCCTCCAGAACAGGTGATTTTTTTCAGTATCAGTGTCAAGCTCGGTTTTGATCTAGTTGCTTTGCTTTCCGTCATTTTGTGGCCTTGTAGCTTTTCTTGCTTTTTGAAAGTCTTTTTTTGACAAATTTGAAAGTATTTCTTTCTTGGCTTCTTGGTCAGTTTGTTAAGCTCTTTGCTGCTGTTTGGGTAGTTAGTACAAGTTAAAGCCTTTTTGCTCAAGTTTTCGTTCATTTTTGAGTTTGTAACTTGCAAAGACTCCTTGTGCTCTTTTTTCGATCTTTGAGTTTTAGTAGCATTTTCAGTGATTTCAAAAAGTTGTTTTGGTTGTTTCTTGAAAAAGAAAAGATCTTAAAAAACATTGTTTTTGTTTTCTTTTGCCAAGTTTGATTTTCGTTTCTTTTGGTTTTTGAAAGTGAATTGCGATCTTTTACGATTTGTCCTTCTTGTTTGGAGAGAATCTGTATTCAAAATTTATATCCTCTTAAATACTTAAGTTGGCTAATTGATAGTTAGAGTAATTTAGGATCTTGCATATTGATTATACGTAGGGTAGTTTGCATTAATAAAGCATTTGTAGTCTTTTTAGTTTTTGAGTGTGTGAAGTGTGTTTCAATAAAAGAAAAGAAAAAGTATTTTGCTTTATAGAATTTTCGTAGAACCCACGTAGAGATCTCTTTTCGTCAAAGAACAAATGATTGCATTCATGTGGTTAGTTTTTAATTTATTTAATTTGCGTCATACAAACACCATTGGTTTCACTACCACCTATACCCTTGACTTAAGAGAACTACCATTAAAATCAAGTGCTTAATTAAAATAAACTAGAACTTTTGTATTGTCATCAAAATACACCAACAAGTTATGGTTTATTAGGGCCTTGGATTAGGCAAGAGGAGAGTTAACTCTCCAAGGCCGCTCTAAATTACAAAACATAGAAGTTTGATTCATGAGAGATATCTAATAGTGTTAGGGAGACTAGGAAAGCTCCGTGACTGGGAGTAAAGCACAAGGGTTAGTGAAGGTAAGGACGAGAGATACTCCCTCTCTTACTTGTCGGATCCTACCTCACGACTGCTCCGCCTGACTTCTGATACCGAGTTGGTGACCATAGTTGCCTATCGTAGGAACCACATAGGTGGCTGCGTAGGGGAATCCCGTGGCACCTGAGGTTGATGTTGTATCATGTTCAGCAGTACTTCTGGAGGGCACCCTTGCGAAGCTTGGGGTCTTGCACCGGCAAAGGCTATTGTCTGGATGTCAGTGTAACTACCTTTGATACCTTCGCTAGTAGGCCTGGGCATAATTACCCCAATCTATTTTCAGAAGGCCCTTGTTATTAACTTTCTTGTATTTTGGTGTCAAGTCCTAATCACCCGGAGCGGAAATACTTCAGAGTTGTTTGATTGATGATATCTTTAGGGAAATTTTAGTGAGTGTTATTTTCTCTTAGTCGGCCTAGCTTTATAATTTTTTGAGTCTTTAAGTAGATCTTTTAAATAATTCAAAGTGGCTGACCGACCATATCAACAGTGTAGGATACTTCATGGGCTATCACCTACGAGTCCCAAGCCTTATCCTAGAAGGCATAGGAGCGATTCTACCAGTGTTAGTAGGTGCATCAGAGATTGATCCTCCACTTGGGGGCATTAGTTCAGAAGATAGACCTGGCACTAGTACAGAGTTAGAGAGGAACACACTAGTTCTTTCTCGAGTACTCTTCCAGTGGGAAGATAGTATCAAAGTAGAATAGGTTTTCGAGTCGGTTGCGGCTCTGAATTCTCCTCTCCCTCTTGACCATCTAGACATTTTGTTATACATTGGAACTCCAACTCATAGGCCTTCAAGCCCAAGTTTACATACATCTATTCCTTCGATGACCACTGCTGGAAGCATGACATATATGACGAGTGTTGCGAGCATGCAGACTCCCATATATGTACAAGGGGGAGGAACTATTTCCATCCATTATAGTACTCCTAGCACGACTATATTTGGGTCTACTTCCATTCTATCAATGAGTGGAAGTTCTCAAGCTACTGCATCCAGTTTTGGATTTTCCCTTTTGGAATGTTGTCTCGAGGTATTCCTTCAGTTCCTTTGAACATACCATCGACCGCCTCTACATCCATGATGAGTGGATTGGCTTCTTTTCAGGGTTTCCCATTTGAAAGTGGTTATATGCCACATTCCACTCCAAAAGTAGGGTCAATGCCTTTTCCTTTTACAAGTCAAGGTAGTAACCCCTTCCAGAATTGGAAAAACCCTATGAATAGTGGGATAGGAGCTGGGAATCAATTTTTCGGCCAACAAGGGAATGTGTTGTATTCTTCGATTAATTCATTTCAGAGTTTTCCACCCTGTGCTAACGCATGGAACCCTTGTCAGAGGCTGTCAGCTCCTTTCAATACTTCATTAGGGGGTAACGTCACTGGTTACAGAGGATTTTCGGTAGGAGTTGGTTAAACTTTGAATTTTGCTGGACCACAAGGCCCACCTTTTGGTTCAGCAGGATCTACGAGTTACTTCAGGCAGCCTGGTGCCTTTTAAAATCTAGGTTATTCTTTTCAGAACTTTGGGAACCCTACCTGCTATGGATGGAATTCCCAAGGTTCCCCATGAATTCCTTTTCTGGAGATGCTTAATTTTCCAGACTTAAATAAATTGATGAATGATCTGATTTGGTACAATCTGGCTTGGCCTCCGGTCCCAAATAAACTTCCCTCAGATATTCCAAAGTTCGAAGGGAAGAGTGGTGAAGACCCGGGAGACCATGTGACCAAGTTTCACTTATGGTGCTCATCCAACTCCCTGATAGATGATTCCATTAGGTTGAGGTTATTTCAGTGCTCCCTAACCGGAAATGCGGCCAAATGGTATATAGAGTTGCTAGGGGGCACCTATAATTCTTTCACTGATTTGGCTAATATCTTCTTGAACCATTTTTAGTTGCATGTCTGTTATGAAGCTGGAACTAAACTTCTGGCTAGCTTCCAGCAAGACACTATAACTCACATTTCAGATCACATCTAGGAATGGAGAAGGAGAAAAAGGATTAAAAAAACAAAAACTAAAATTCCACTAGAGTTCCTTCTTGAATGGTTTCTCAAATCATTACAACCTAAGATCTCAAAGGATGTTTCTCTTTCCGGTGTTTATTCGGAAGAGCAGGCTATTTTTCAAGCCCAACAATTAGAATTGATATATTATCAGTCTGGGACTCTTCACAAAATCCTACCTGATGCTCCTAGATCTCAGGTCGATTTAACCAAACTAAAGCTAGGTCCTCAAGCCGTTGGTATAGTTGGATCAATTGACACGAACACAGTGAACCTTTTGAATCAATTGCAGCAATTGTCTCTACAAACTGCTTCTTCTAACCAGGAAGCACCATCTACACCTACACCTTCCCAACCTACCTCTATAAACACCATATGGGCCTCTAACCCCAAAGGAAATCAACAATCCGATAAGAAGAGGAAGGGCCGAGGTAAGGAGAAGAACCAAGAAGAGAAAGGCAATGCAAACAAACCCAACAACGGTGTCAGAGTGGGTAGAAAAGAGTCCAAGAAAAAGGTTAAGTTTCCATGCAAGTTATGCAATGGAGATAATTTGACTCACCTTTGCCCTATGATACAAGATTCTCAGTGCTTATTAGTGCAACAAGGGTCCTCTAGCTCCCAAGCTGTTCTAACTAACCCTTTTCCCCAAGGGCAACAAATACTTGCTGGTGTGAATTTGAACGTTGGTACTTCCACAAGGGGCAACCAAGAAGGGGAAATCACTCAAATGTTTATATGGTGAACTCTCGTGTTGATGTTACTAAGCAAGCACGTGATTATGGTGAAATGGAAACATCTAAGACTAAATCTATTCCCAAAACCACAGACCCACTTCATATTGAGTGACCCTTTGTTGAGTCTATACCTTGGATACCGAAAGGTTCTACAAAGCGCTCGAATATTAACCCTAATGTTAGGGCAGCCCAGAACTACTCGATTGAAGAAGATACGGCTCAAAGTTCTTGTACTATGTCTACTTTGGAGGCACTCCAGTCATGTCCAGATCAGATAAGTGCTTTGTTTTAAGCAATTGGTGCAATAGATCCAAAGAATTATTTAGTGCTCACTTTTTATATGTTGAATTTCAAAAAGAGACTTTCTCACAATATGGTTTTCCAAATAAAGTCCACTTACCAAAAAACCAATATTTTTCAGACAGTTATAATGTCTATGTCATGTTGGAAGTCCATTGGATCACCTTCAACTGTTCCTTCACTGAAACTCTTGACAATATTTGATGGACATTCTCATAGGCCACACAGGATTATCCCGACCTTTCCTATATGTGTTGGGGGAAAGATCGTAAACATTGAGGTGGAAATTGTTGATGCCAACCTGGATTATAACCTCCTCTTAGGTAGGAATTGGATTTACGATATGGATGCCATAGTTTCATGTTTATTCCACATCCTCTGTTTTCCTCATGAGGGGATGATTGTTAAAATTTATCAGTTGGATTATTCTCCATGTGACTCCCACACAGCTTTGGATTCTACCATTCCATTGGTGGATAATCCCCGTTAACCTAATGAGAATTTAGGAGTTGGGAGGTACTCTTCGTTAATGGGTATATTTGACCTTCCTTTTCCTACAACTAGAATCAATGTAATTTCATCCTCCAGGGGACCTTCACGGAAAGAGTTCTTTCGAACTCATTATTTTTCAGACCCTTGGACCTTACCTTCCTCTACCACCATATTAGATGGAGGGCAGGTTGGTGGAATGGAATTTCCCATGTGTGCAACTGAACTTAGCTATCAATCTATCATTAACTCTATAGATAACCATCCCACTCCTTTTTCACAAGAGGAGTTAGATGGCGATGTGGCTCCAGCTTGGATCTGTTACACTGAAATTTGTCACCATGACTATCTACAGTTAATATGGCTCCATCAATAGTCATATTATCCTCCTTGTCAAGCCTTATACCTCTGCTCTTCATGTCAAACTTCAAAAAAGAGAGAAAGTCGTTAAAAAACATGTTTATCTCTGGGTACGCAGGTTCTCTCTACCTTGCCTGCGTGTACGCATCCCAAGCTCATTGTAGCTACGTACTTGTACGCTCTGTAAGCAAAGGGATGGGTGCGTACTCCTGTAAAGGTCAAAAGGCACGAGTTTCATCTTAAAAAAGTTACTTGTGGTCACTTCTAGAGATTTCTAGAAGAGTGTTTGACGTGTATTGAGTGCCTCCAGTTGGTTCATGCATCCCTATGATAGAGGAACTTATCCCATCAAGAGAGGAGCTACCCCATCCAAAAGAGGGAGTATCCCATTGATGTTGGAACTGAATAACTTCCTCTAGAACACTATAAATACAGGCATTGGGCCAAGGGAGGGGAGGTTGAAAGCTGAACATTCCAAAGGGTAGATGCTGCTGGAATTAGGACTTCCATTGTAAGCTTGTGAGGAGAGATTACCATCCTTTCTTGTTTCATTTGGAAGTGGGTGAGCTTGTCAAAGTAGAGGAAAACTCTTGCTGGACCCTGGGAGGAACTTGCACAACACCAAGGCTCAGGTTGTAATGGTTTCTTTTTTTGTTTCCTTAATACAAATAAGTCCATTCTTCTCAATGATTTGTTGTTAATGAATTGTTTCATATACTCCTTGGTCTATATGTTGAATATGCTTTGTTTTATGGAATATTCAGGTGTTATGTAATCGTTTGATTGTCAGTGTATGCAGGTTTCAAAGTGAAGGAGGAGCTCATCTGGATCGACAAGGCTGGACTGCTGCAATAAGCGTTGGACTTGAGGTAGGATCGAAAAACACTTGGTTTCTTATAGAATAATGTATGTTTAGAGAAGGATTGCTCTTGATTGTCTTTTTTGTCACTAGAGAGTCTTAGACTCCTAGGGAGGTTAGTTTTGTCAGCAAAAATAACTCTTTCCGCATGACACTGTGTAAATTCTCAAGCGCACTACGCATTGGCAACTTCAGGTTCTTACAGCCAATGTATTACTCTTGCCTGGAATGTATACCTCTCATTTGCAAGCCATATAAATGTAGCTCCGACAGAATCCTCTGGTTCTTGAAATTGAAGTTTGCATACATGCCAATGAAGGTAATATAGATGATTCACATGCTTTGTCAAGCGAGATTTGATCAATGGAGTCCGAAGTTATTACAATGCGGCCTACTCATTCTCACGACCACTGTTACACAAAAATATCGTCACCTTGATTATTTGCAGTCAGTATGGGTCTATCATCACTTGTACTGACCTCCTAAGCAAGTCTCAGACCTCAACTCTTCAAAATAAGCTTTGGAAATGAGAGAAAGACATCAAAAAGCAATGTAACTTTGGTTCCACACTTTCTCTCACTTTTGCTTGTGGGCCCGCACCCTTTTTTTAGAGTACCTGCGTACTTATACGCTCTGTATGTAAAGGGGAGTGTGCCTACCCCTGTGAAAGTCAAAAGGCACAATTTTTATCTTAAAAAACTCACTTTGGGTTAATTCTAGATGATTCTAGAAGGAATTTTGACGTGGATTGTTCGCTCCAAAGTGGTTCATGCATCCCAAAAGAGATGGAGCTAATCCCTTGTTAGGAGGAGCTATCCCTTTGAAGGAGGATTCTATCCTTTTGAAGGAGGACCTAGTAACTTCCCTCCATTGCACTATAAATTGAGGCATTGGGTTAGTGGCTAG